>JAENRP010000447.1:6725-29951 GCA_024741835.1 Diplocarpon mali | reverse complement strand
GAACGGCCTCCACGGCAGTGGCCCCCGGAGGGCCAGCGGAGCCTCACCACCAAAACGACTGCCAACCGGCTTGCCCTCGATAGATTCTCCCAACGGCACGCAGATATCGTGCTGAACACCATTTCTCGTTACCCCGTCTCCCTACCCAACGCTAGAACTAGTCCACCAACGACTAGAAAATGCAATAGCACCACCTGAGAACTTCCAGAAGAAAACATAGGCCCGCTCGTGACCTACTGGTCAAGTACTGGATAGCTCTGCGTTGCAGCTTGCGGGGGACCATGGACAAATGATGCAAGCAAGAAACCCCATTTTACGATGTTGATAGACCATCGGGATGTTTTTGTCGAAGCGCGGAAAAGACGTAGTCGGGCAAGTCCATAGAGTTTTAGTCGGATAGGAGATGTACAGGGCCCACCATTCACCCATTGCGGCACATCGGAGAGTTGAGAAATCCGGAAAAAGGGCGGTGGATAGATGCCAAAAACCCGGGCTTGGAACTCATCAACGACGATATCACTAATTGTCTTTTCGTATGGTCTGATCTACTTTGTTATCGCAATATATCCTGCAGTCCTCGGCTTGAAAAGACCGGTCTCGTTGTCGTACTCGTTGATGGAATGTCCTCTTATCGATGGTACTGTAGACCTGGGCGGTCATGTCGCGAGGCAGTGCGAGACTTTCAAGAGGTGCAGGGTAGCGTGGCGGCGGGTAGTATCTACCCCTCGAGCCTGAGTGATTAGGTTCTATGACGAATCATTGCGCAGCATTAGCAGCTTTCGTCGCGCGAGAGAGCACAGCAGAGCTATTTGATCGATCACTTGGTGAAGGTGAAGAGGAGAGTGAAGATGATAAAGATGAAAATGAATATAAATGCGAATATGAATATAAAAGTCAAGGCGGAGACGAAGGTGAAGGTGAGGAGCAACGTGAAAATAAAGATACGGATCACGATCAGAATAAGGATCAAAATAAAGACCTGGATAAAGAGAGGTTGCAGACCTGGGGAGAGTCAGCTTTGTGATAGTCTCAGATGTTTTAGATGGAGCCTCAGCATCTGCTTGAGAGTAAACATCCGCTGCTCTAACCTGCCGTCGTGGAACCCGCTCTCTGGCGCCCGTGCTTCCCGCCAGCGAGAGGAAGGGTACTTTCTTCTCGTTACACGCTGAGCCATTGTGGCATCTTCCTCGGGCCAAGAAGTGAAGCCAAGGTTGACGTTCACGGCAGAAACAAGCCATGCCCGACGAGGCTGTCCCGGTTGTACTCATGCCTCCGGGCGGATGCCACTGGGAGCAAGACAAGACCTGCGCCGCCTCACAACACCATCGTCTCCTTCGCCTTGGCCGCCACATCCTCCCAATTCCGAGGTCTCCGCCGGCCCCCAGGATAGGCCTCATTTAGCCAGCCCTCGCACTCGCGCCCCCATCCGAGCAGCTGCAGTTCTGATGCCCACTCCCCCATCGCCATGATGCCCACCGGCACGTCCCCCTCCCCCTGCACGGGCGCAGCATAGCCAACTGGACACGTGATCGCCGGGTTGCCGCAGAAGTTGGCTAGCCAGACATACTCCATGTTCCTGATGCTGGTATTCCCATCCGTTATCCCGTGCTCCAGATCGCCCTCTGCGGCAATCGGCCACCCTGCCATGGGCGTCGTGGGCGTGACGATGATGAGACCAGGGTGGTTCTCGTAGAGGAACGCGAGGTGCTGCATCAGCATGTTACGCAGTTGTTGGGCAAGCAGGTAATCCTGAGCCGGAGTCTGAGCTCCAACAGCCAGGAGAACTTGGTTTGCGGGGTTGAGGCCGTGGAGCCAGTTGGCGGCATGGGCGGGCTTCGCACGAGCGCGGACGGCCATCTCTGCGAGGATTGTAAAGGCGTGTGCTATCTGGCCTTCACTAACGTACGGGATCGTGATTTCGACGATCTCGTACCCGAGTGTGTCTTTGTAGTAAGTCACGACCTCGTTGCAGAGCTTCACCACCGAAGCGTCGGCGCGGTTGAACCACTCTCGGTAGATGCCAATGACCTTGGGGCGACTGGGCGTGCTGGAGCTTTCCGGGCCAAAGAGAGAGCTTGTGGGATCCGAAGGGTCGGGGTTGGCCATGATGCGATATGCGATCTCGAGATCAGACATCGTGGCTGCTAGGGGGCCACTGACGGTGACGGTGCTTCCCAAATCTTCGAGGCGGTTATGAGATGGCTTGAGCCCGTAGATGCCGCAGAATGAAGAGGGGATGCGGATACTTCCGCCTCCGTCTGCTCCTAACGCAAAGGGCACAAGACCTGCTGAAACAACATAGGCAGCGCCGCCGGACGACCCTCCCGTGTAGTACTGCTCGTTGTGAGGATTGCGCGGAGTCCCCCAGTTGGGATTGTTGTTGGTCGTGTCAGCACCCAGCTCATGCATGTTCAGCTTCCCGAGAATGATGCCTCCAGCATCCTGCAGCAATCGTACTGGCCATGATGAGGTCTGGGCAATAGGGAACAGATCGTCGTTCTTCTGGCACCCGCTGGTGGTCCTGTAGCCGGCCACATCGGTTTCGTCTTTGATGGCGGTGGGAATGCCGTCGAAGATACCCAGTGGAACCCTTTGTTTGTACCGGAGCGTGGAAGCTCTGGCAAGTTCAAGGGCCTCTTCAACCTTGCTGTCGATGAAGGCGATGGAGTGGTGAGACGGTGAGCTGAAGTCTCTTCGGATGAGGGGAAGCAAGCATTCAACGACAGCTAGCGGGGTGAGCTGTCCCGAGAGGTACATGGCATGGTACTCCGGGATGGATCGATAACGACCTGAGAGTGCTTCGGGGGGGCTGGGAAAAGCTCCCAATTCGAGAGAGTTGGGTCTTGAAGCTACTCCAGCTGAGATGGGAATGACGGTTGGCTGTCGAGTTTTAGCCACCTTACAGCCAGAGAACCAGAGGCAACCAGCTCACATCCCAACGTTCCGAGTACCCTTTGAGATGCGTAAGCTCTCGAAGACCATTGAAGCCCGCGTTCGCCCATAACACTCTTTGGACGAACTGAAGACGGGCCACTCTGGGACGGGTCAGCTGAATGTAGAGCAGCCAGAGGGCGACCAAACTCACATCCAGGCACAAATAACCAGCAGTTTTCCCCGAAAGACTGGATTGGCATCATCCTTCTTCTCGTACGGGATATGGGGAGCTTCGACGGCTTTGGGGTAGCCAAAGAAGCGAGGGGCTGCGGGTTTTGACTCGTCCATGGTGGATCAGGGGGGATCGTCCGAGGCGAGATACTAATTTGGTTCCTGAGAGTGACAACGATGCGTTGGTCGATTGCGCAAGGCTGTACCGAATGGCAGATGTCGAATAGCAGTTGTCTTCTGGACGAAGACCATGTACAAGAATTCGGACTGAGCGAAGGTCGTGACGGTGACCATTCTGATGTGAGCACGACTTTGCCTCTGTATGAAAGGTGATTTGATGTTGGGAATTGAAGCACAAGATCACCAGCCAAAGAACAGCTTCTACGTATCAGACTGCCATAAAATTCATCACACCAATACAGAATCAGGAAGTGAGTTGAGCTGACTAGTCAAATGTCTTGAAGTCGAAGCCGCACGGTACTAAAACGTACATTTGACAAATCGTCCGTTTCCTCATTAGTCCTAGTACAGGTTGCTTCAATCGTAAGCATCAATTCCTTGCGGCTCGGCTCCAACGGCGCTACTTTGTATGCGCAATTATGATGTGAATGGAAGGGGATGCATAGCCCACCGACATCAGTACAAGTACGCGGGGGCACAGCATCTCGCGCATGGTAAATCAGGTCAAGTTCTCTCTCTTCGTCTAGTTTTCCTTCTCTTCTCTTCCAGTATGTGTTTCGGAAGCAAGCTCAAAGGCGAGGATCAATCATCACGACTGTACGAGCACAACGATCACGACGCCCACATCAATTCTCGCCCGGTCGAACCAAAACCCGCCGTTACTCCCGAGATAATGTCCTACCCGCCGCCTGGGTATCACCAGAATCAGAGCCAGAGTCAGAGCACCGAAATATACTCGGCGCCCCAAGGTCCTCCACCGAGACATCAAGATGAATACCAAGCTCGAGCTCGAGATTATGTCGCCCCTCCTCCGGGATCGCCTCCATTGCACTTCGCTCCTCCACCAGGCCCTCGGCCTGGGCATTCGCAGCCCTACGATGCACCACCTACGCAAACATGCCATGACTGGCAAACCGCAGTTCCCGACACGTCTCTCCTCCCTCCCCCACCAGCCTTGGGTAACCAGCGAAGCTCTACGAACAACGCAACTGAAGAACAGGCAGAATTGGGCGAGATCTGGTGCATGCAGAACCCCTTGACAAGCCCTATAGTCTTCCCCCAAAGCGCACTGGAGGCTATTGAAAGGGGAGAGATTGGAGTTATCCGACCCCGCGATTACAAAGGCGACCTCGAGCGACCAAGACCGGGAGCCTGGGCAGGTAGGACGAAGGCCAACAGCCCGGACTCTTGCATGGCGTCGACTATTCCCCTCTACTCCGTGATGGCACACTCTCCTCTCCGCACCGCAACGGCAAAGACGATATACTATGAGGTTAAGATCAGTGCAAAGAACAGGCCGGAAGTTAGTTTGGCGATGGGCTTTGGTGCAGCTCCATATCCTACCTTCAGGCTTCCAGGATGGCATCGAGGCTGCTTGGCTGTACATGGCGACGATGGCAGCAAATACATCAACGATCGTTGGGGCGGAAAGGACTTCACACGGCCATTCAAGGCCGGGGAGACGCTGGGGCTTGGGATGACTTTCAGAGCGAGGGACATGAATGCGCCTCCCTCGTACGAATATGCGCCAGCACAGACCTTATCGACGAATTCAGTCGACGTTGAGATCTTTTTCACGAGAAATGGTCGGAGAGAAAATAGCTGGAACCTGCACGAGGAAGGAGATGCCCAGGAAGATCTGCCCGCCACCGGATTGGAGGGTTTCAATGATCTGTACGCCATGGTGGGAACATTCGAAAACGTAGAGTTTGAGATCGTCTTCAACCGCGGCGAGTGGATGTACCAGCCGTAGGTCGCATCTTCAGGGATTTCGGGCGAAGAATGTACCTTTGGAGCGAGGTTGCGTGTCCATACCTGCTCATCGCTTCTGGGATCTCCTTGGGCCCTCTGTCTTTACAATGTACCCTGTAAAGTATTCTGGGTCTTCTTCCAGTCACAGCCTGCCATTCATGAAGAACGGAGGCAATCTTGTGAAAAGTCCAGAACAATCACTTTCGGTGACCTCAAATCATTAGGCCGGCTGAGAAGCCAAGTCCATGTTAAGAGATTCCAATATTAACACATTAAGTAGATCCTGTAGACAACCCTATCTTTCAATCACGGATAGATTCCGACAGTCCGAAGGGCCAGAACTAGAGCGACGACAATCATGAAGATCATGAAGTATCACCGATTTACACTTATGGGCACATGTCAAATTGCATAGCAATTCATGCACGGTTTATGAACCCGCTCAACCAAAAGCTATCACTATATCAGGAGGCTACTACTCGAGTAACACTCAATGACGCACAAATCTTTGATCTGCTTGAGTGGAGTAGTTATCGAATCAGTTGATTTTAGCTGAATAAGACTTAATACTTAACTAATTTTAATGAAATTCTATGTGGCACAAGATGATGTCCAGCCTACACGTCTTTTGTACCTTGTTTCTCAGTCTAAATTGACAGCAACTCTCTGAAAAATCTCTCTATACTTCCCTCATGACGCATTTATCGCCACGACCATACTATCCTCTACTCTATGGTCTGATTTCCTAGGAACCGTATATTTTTTTCTAGCCCCAGACATAGCTCCTAGTCACAACTTAGACGCTACCACCTCGTGTGATCTTTGGTCAGATGACTGCATGAAATTTTCAAGAATAGCGAAAGACTCTGCGAAGATGTGAACTGAAATGGGCCCTTCTTTGGTTTGTCTTCAACGGTGCCTTGAGCGTTGCCGTGTCCTTTTTGTTTCTTCGCGGCGTGCTCTCAACGTCCTGCGGCGATGCAGCTCCGCGCCTTAGGCGAGCCATCACTGCCATGATGCACATACACACGACCTTAGGTATGACAGTAATAGTGATGAGTAGTGTTTTCCTAGCGCTGCGATTTTCGAAGTCAGCTGGTCAGTCTAGTGAGCTATGCAACTAGCATAGAGGAGTGCTGACCTATGGGTCGCAGAGCCACGGGTAGCTATTTACAAAAGGTGTGTACTGAGTACGTGTTCGATGCCAACAGTAGATCACTCATAACTTTGCGATCCTTTAGACTCTCTTGACTCAATGCGAGGCGCCAAAATATATCTTGACCCATTTCAAACCGGATTGCTGCGTACAGGAGACGGTTTCGCAAATTATCTGGCAATGGTACCCAGCATGACGAGACGTCAAAACAGCGGAGCTGATGAGGGACAGCCAAATGTAGCCGACTTCGGAAGATTGGGTGTTGACAATAGAGATATTTCCAATACCACGTTCAACTTGAGACTCAGAGCTGTACGTTACGGGGGCAGCTGGGGGTACAACTAACTGTAAGTGTAACCGGCATTTTTTGGTCTCTGCACTAGCCATCGCTTCGTGCTATTCCATACCCTTCGTCCGAACTTCTGTTGGATTTACGATGTGAAATATAGATGCCTTGCGTCGCATGTACGGCCTCTTACCAGGAGATAGGTATCGGCTCTGAAATCGAAGTGCAAAACGAGCGTTTTCGCAAAGAACGCAAGCTTGGAGGGACAAGTTGATAAATCAAGCCCGTTTTGAAAGCGTAATGAAATAAAGACGAGTTTAGAGATCCAGAATATAATGACGACTAAGTCCGAAAGACATGATAGCTGCTCGACTAGCCTTCGAAGAGAGCCCATACCGCATGGACGGGATAATTCATCGGCTATTATTGCTTTTGCTGACATGGAAAATGTAAGTTTGCCGGTGCGCTTGAGAGAAACGCTCTCGAGTCTTCGTTGAATATCCAGATCACGTAGTGTACGCTTAGAGTTGGATACACCTTTATCACATGATTTGACTCGATAGACTACATCATCAAGAAAGTCGACGTAACCGGCTCAGGCTCAATCCTGGGTACTCATGTTCCTATACAACGATACTAAAGCACAGCGGATCGACACTTCTTAGATCTAGAAAGCTTCGTTTTCGTGTTTTGTTCAGTCGTCCAGACTTCCACCGCCGGCAACACCAAACCGGAGAACCTTCAGGGAAATGAGTAGTTGCATCTCAAATTGTTGCAATCAATCAATATTCTTTAATTTTCTGGCTCCCATTCTACACCAACTCCAACTAGTTCGAAATTGATTGCTACAGCTAGAACCAAATTCGTCAGCGCGGTCGGAGGAGAGGATCTTCGTGTTTCCCGAATATCGGGCCTAACTGTTGGCTCCACGGAAGAAATTAAGAAATTAAGAAATAACTTGCGATTATCAGCAGAGGCCAAGGCGTGGGACTGTCGAGCCGCGACATGCTGTTACCAAAAGATATCTAAGCTGTTCTAGTGGGCGAATCCAATCACGTCACGGAGCAATCGGATCTCCTACGGCAGAATTGCAAGCAGATATTACTGACCAAAGCTAGCTCTCATTATCGTGACTTACATTCTCATGATAATAATGCCCTAACCATCTTTTTTGAACAGTAGCCTTGAGTTAGCTCGACCAAGAGATGATTTAGGAGAGCTGATGATTTCAAGGTGTCAATGCCGCTCCCACGCGACCTTCCGGGACCGACTTACATTGGCTGCTACGTACTAGCATTTATTATAGTATGTATTCTTCTCAATTCATGTGGGGTAAGTTGGTTATATATATAAACCACTGCAACTATACATAAGATGGAATCCTGAGGCCCATTCTTATAAAATCCCCTATCGCGATAAGCCTCCATTGCCGAAGCGCTTAATATATACAGCAGTTCGTTGGCCTTGCCATCTTAACCTTAAAGTAAGGGTGTTACTTCCCTACCTAAGCAGCCATGGCGGCTCAGGACACAGCTATCACTACTCGATTACAGCGATAGTGTTTGATTAGTTATTCACGTAGAGTAGATTAAGAGAAAATACATCGATTCTCCACTCAAACCACAACGCTAGTCCGACAAATACCATTCGAGATTGTTTCATGACGAAGCCAAGAATCAGAATGGCGCAGGTTGAAAAGAACTAACCAGTAGCAAGTTTGCTAATGTAAGCAGCCATTAATTTTCTTTTGTATTGTCCTATGAATCTTCACTTTGAGGAGATGCCTTTGTCGAGCGGCTAGGCTCGGTAAATGAGCGAGCAGGGCAAGTGGGCCTTACGCGTGGCTTTCGATATGGACGGCATAGGTTCGGGATAACCGAGAGTCGTCATTCCCTGGTACTCGCGGTGGATTCAACATGTATCCTGAAGCAGCGAGTGAGAATGATAGCACTGAGTTCGAAATCCTTCGTTTTTTCAAAAACGCAGAGTTGGCGCTTATGAGGAGATCTTACGTGGTGATTGGTACTTAACCAATCACTCCAGGGTTAGATCTCGTCCCGAAATAGAGGTACCGCTGAGAGAAATCCTAAATGACATCGGATAGGAAGAACAAAGTGTACTACTGTTCTAAGTGCCAAGGGACGAGACAAATATTCGGAAGATCAATGCCTAAAAGTCGTTCGCGGGAAGCAGGATTTCGAAATATCACGCATCATTCTATCAACGGGAAATAAAATCTTATCCAGAGGCTGTAGGTGCCACTATATTCTACGATTTCGATTGGAGATGCAATCGGGAATCTAGATTCCTAGGCATAAATAGAGGTACGCTGGCGTTCAGGGTCTTTTTTCCTTTTAATATACTATATTAGCTCTAACTATATAGAACGAGCGATAAACGCCATAATCGGATTTATATATAATAAGAAGCTATCTCAAAAGCTCCTTGTATATTCACTATATAGCCTATTTTATCTATGATTTCCGATTCCGTATATAAGATTCTAACCTATACCTTACTTGATAGTTGTTCTCTATAGGTCTTAGGCGAGTACGTTCTCGGATGGTGCCTTGACAAATTGAGTTGCCTTAGGTTCATTATAAGATAAGCCTTTTGCGCTAATAGCAGCTTTTTATTTAATTATATCAAGCTTCTTACTAGTTGTCGCCGGCTCTTAATCGTAACCCTTCTTATCGACTTGACATGAAATTGTCTAAATTTATCCTTTCCCTTCTCCTCCTCCTCCGCCTTATATACTATCACCTGCCTTTTTCTCCTTCGTACCCTTCGTTAAGCCTTTTCTCCAGCTATAAGTATACATTTGAACAATCCCGTAGTACACAAGTAATGGTCGAAAGTAAAGGGTATTTGTAAAGGAGGGAATTTTTCATTCTAACGTTTCCGAAAGTTCTGGCTTTGTTCGACTCGGGGTTTGATTGTTTATAGTTAAAAGGACTTAATCTCGGCTCTATAGACTCTTGAAGATTCTGCAGATTCGTAAAAGACACCGTGTACGGATTTTCAGTCGTCGTCTCCCTGCGTACAGGGTCTTGACAGTATGCTCGGCGCTCCTATGCTGACTCTGTGATTTACCCTCTTTTCCAGTCGCTTGTGAAAATCCATGACTGTTATATCTCTATTATCATTAAAGGCCAGATGTTGCATTTATATTGAAAGCAACGGAAGCTAAAACTGTAGCACCGGCGATTTCAAGTGGATATTTTATACCATTTTCCAATCAGCAATATAAAGTGAATGCTAACGTCATTTTAAGTTGACCTTCCATGCATTGTTTTTAACTGCCAAGATAATATCTTGGTAGAAAAGGATCAAATAAGCAAATCAATATATAACATGTGACTATTTTCAGGATCAAGAACAACAATCCTATATAAAATACACGGCTATGCTAATCTGAACTACTTCCTAGGGACCACGCAATATCAATAACTCAGCATCTCAGCATATCTATGCTTATATCAATGCTATGGTTGAGGTCTTACAATGGCCAAGATCGCTAGTCAGGTCAGTGTCGCTAGCATGTGCAGCGTGATCCAGATCATGGCCCAGAGTTTTTAACTTGCATGAAATATGGCAGGCCCTACGACAGCTGTTTCTCGAATCGCATGTTAGGAGACGATCTGTCTTGGAATCATTTTGGGGATTTCAACGAGTCGGCTTGCCCTTGAATAAGTTTGCATGCGTTGGCATTTGACCTGGAGGTTTCTTATCCTGTCTTGTTCCATCCCCCAAACCAGTAGAGACTTCTATTAAAAAATAGAAATATTCCTAAAATCACCTTCCCAAATTGGATGCTGTCTCTCTAAAATGTCCCTTGCAGTACCCCGGTAGCTTTCAAGCGAATGATCCGGGGGTACGCGCTAGGAAAGTTGGTAGTGTTAATGATTGACACGCCGCCTGACTGTTAATATACAGAAGGATGAGAAGGATGTTGACATCATGACGAGGCTTCTGCTATATGTGTAGATATTCATCCAAAATCAAACACACAAATTCTCTGATTATATTAAGGTTAGTTAGGTATAAGAACAGAGCTATCTTCTCCTGAGTAGCAGCAACGCAAATCGTTTGAGTTTTACTTCATTTTTTAGTTATGCATTTCATTCAACACCTTGGAGCCCTCGGGGCATTATGTGCAGTTTTAGTCTCTGCTCGCCCCCCTATGCCTGTAGGAGATAAGAACACGAAGAATCTACGCCTTGTCAAAACAGGGCCATATCATGAAGGGATGTGGATAGAGGAGGAGGACAAGTATACAAGAATGGATCTGGCGACCTACGGCTTCATTGATATCACAGATATTGAGGTGCATATATCCTAGCGGATACCATTCTCCTGAACTGATATTTCTTCTCTAGGATAGAGCCGTTCTTGCCAGCCTCAGGGGATTCCAAGAGCCGGTGCGAAAGCATAAGTACCCACGCAGCATGAATTTTGTTTATGTTACCAACAACTTGATAAACAATGTCCAAATGCAGTTTCCGAAAGGTTATTTGAAGGACTTGACGGAGTGAGTACAAACTCTGCCGACCTTCAAATGAATTCACAGGTGTTAATGTTGCAGTCTCCAAAACCGTTACTACGATGGCAGTTCCGGAAGTATTGCCACCGCTTATCTGATGGGTGAATTATCGGCTATTGCAGCAACCAACCCTTTGATCCAGATAAGCAAACACGTGCACTCATGGAAACAATCTACGATAACGGTGAGAATACAAGGCTTAACAAAAAAATTGGGTTTGTTAGGCTCTACATCACAAGAGACTCATTGCTAATTCGAAGGAAATAGTCATTGCTGGTGCCAATTACGACTCTGTCGGCCGCACTAAGGATGGTGCCGCTCCGGGTGCTGACTCTAACGCCAGCGGCGTTGTCACGATCCTCGAAGCTCTCCGTGTCATAGCTAATTCAAGACTTGAACCCTTCAACACCCTTGAATTCCACTTCTACTCCGGCAAAGAAGGTGGTCTCCGAGGCTCTGCAGATATCTGTAAGTACATCTGTCTAATTTCCCCTTTTATTCTATTCGAGCTCTCCATAAACGTGGAGGGTGATTTATTGACATCAACACTAATCACGAAATCAGTCAAGAAATACAAAGCAGAAAAACAGGTTGTACTCGGTTTTCTGAACGTAGCTATGACTGGCTACGCGCCCGCGAAAGGTCCTTTTATTTATCTGAGCGACACAGACTCCCATTTGAACGGGTTCTTATCACGAGTCGTATATGAGTACACTGATATTCAAGCGCAGTACGCTACTTGTTACAACATGTATGGATGCTCGGACCATATTAGTGCTACATCGAACGGATTCCGTGAGTCGACTTTTGCGCTTGTAGGCCTACTGATCATAAGAGAAACTGATATGTTGTGACAGCTGCTGCATTTGTGAGCGGGTCGAGTAATCCATGGACCAAGCTAAGAAATAGTCCAGAAGATGTAAGTAGCCAATTATCATGATTTTTGGAAGTTGCTAACTAGTGATGCAAAAGGTTCCGGAAATAATCAACTGGGCCAATGTCCAGGTGCATATCAATGTACTCTTCTCTTGATATCCACATAAATCCAACTACTAACGTCTTTACAGGTCACCCTGGGATTCATGGTTGAAGGGGCGGGTATCTCATGATTGTTAAGATCAGAGGCATTGTTCTAGTTCTGCTTTTGACTGCGGACGCAACGAAGATGGAAGTCGACAAGCACGATGTTTTCCTGCCCGTTTTTTCTCATATTTATATATATATATATTGACGGGAAGCCGAGATCTGTACGGTACTGATTACCAAGGCGCACTTGCAATGTCTTTTATTACTGGAACTGTATAATTCTTGGGAACTTTTCCTTGCGTGATTTCAGGAGGGGTCGCTTCGACTTAATACCGCCGTTTGTCTGAGCTATGCGCGACTGAAAGAAATCAAGGACTTGCGGTGGGGAGGGGGAGAGAGAGAGAGAGAGAGAGAGAGAGAGAGATCAAAGTGGATACAACGTCTTGCAGGCCATATCGAGATGATGCATTCAGAAGTCTATGAGTAGAGCATGTGTGATGATTGGCAACATGTTGAGAGGTGGTGATAATAAGAACATCAAGTACTGTCGTCGGACCCTCCTTCCAACTTTTGAACGGCAGACACGCTACAGGCAAGCTTGGGGCATTTCACCTGCTGCGCACCACAACAACACTATCATCGATCTACGCGCACAGCTGGTATTTATTATCACGAGCTGAAGTCCGAGAAAGCATTGTTTCGAGAGCATCTACTCTCATCGGCATACTCCTCTAGAGATTAATCGGCCTTTTTAGTGATTTCCAGTTATGTGTGAGTCCCTGGTTCCGTCTCTCTTCTCTCCCTTCTTTGCTTTCGCGGCCCCGCCTCTTCTTCCGGAATCTGGACTGGACCGAGACTGGATCTGGATGGCATCCAAGCCGGACTATGAGCGTCGCCATCGGGATCATTCGACGCAATTCAAAACATGGTATAATCACCCATCGCGACCGAACCGGAGGCCCAAGCATTGACTTTCCCGTCTGGCCAGCCCGGTGGATCTCTCGGCGCCGACAAACCAGAAACCCAAGACGACCCAAGCAAACGGCGGTGATGGATCAACGGGGCCCTTGGAAGCTTGAGTGGAGATCTCTCTCTCTCTCTCTCTCTCTCTCTCTCTCTCTCTCTCTCTCTCTTATATATGCCAACACATATATATATGCCTCTCCGGACGCCATCTGCCGTGGGCCAGAAACACGTACGATTCAGCATCGCCTCCATCAGCGCCACGATACCAGAATACGCTTATCCCCGTCATGTCGAATCAGAGGCTTAAAAGGACGGGAGATCTTGGCGGCCGGCTTTCCTTGCCTTGGAATCACCGCCGGGAGCTGAGCTGTGCCATAAAGCCCACTTGCCCAGCTTCTCCGCTCCGCCTCCTCCCCCTCCCACCTCCACCTCTTTGTGTCGTACTTCATTCAACCTTTTCAACTCTTCCTCCTCCTCCGTCCCCAACACTCTCCCCACAACTACTACCCACTCCCCCTCCTCTTCGGTCGCCCGCAAGACCATCAAGCTGGCTGCCGTCTCTCCATCGATGAAGAAGACGTCCTCTAATCCGCATTCCTCTACAGATCGCATTCGCTCTTGGGCCCGGACCAAATCGCATGGCACCTCTCCGCTCTCCCCCTGCCCGAGCCGCTCTACTCTTCCCTTGAGTCACAGCAGCAACAGTGTTCCCATCCCTTCGAACCCCGCCCCGCAGAGCAGCAACAGCAGCAGCTCTCTCCGCCATGACACCACCACCGGGCCCCCTGCCCCTCCCACAGGCATCCGCGGCCTTGCGCGCTCACCCTCGAAACCCACCGTCAATAATACCGCCGACAGTCCCTCCCCCGGGGTGCCGTCACCAGCTCCACCTCCGCAGGCTGATGGGGAGGGGCCTGTCTTAGACAATCAGGAGCCCACCAAGAAGAACGTTGCGATGCGATTCTGGCTCACCAGCAAATCCATCATCTTGTCCAGTTATATCAACCTCTTGCTGGTCTTTGTACCTGTCGGCATTGCCGCAGAGGCGGCTGGGCTTAGTCCCGGGATCATCTTCGCGATGAATGCAATCGCTATCGTACCATTAGCAGGTCTACTCAGTCACGCTACCGAGAGCGTGGCCAAGAGAATGGGAGATACGATCGGTGCGCTAATGAATGTTACTTTCGGTAACGCCGTTGAACTCATCATCTTGTACGCTCTCCAGCTCTCGTTCGGAGATCCCGCTGACAGTCCCAGCATGTATGTCCCTCTCAGAAGAGATCAAGGCAAGAAAGATCGAGAAGCCCTCTGAAAGGCACTATCCAATCAATCGAGTCCCATATCATCCGGCCTTTCTTTTGTTCCCCATGCCTGCCCCCCAAGTCCGTTGTGATTCCAAAGACCCATGCTCACTTCTTATTCCAACGATACAGTATCGCTCTAGCCAAGGTATGTTTGGCGATCTCGATGCATGCACTTTGCTAACCTGGGCAGGGTGAAATCCGTATCGTCCAAGCTTCGCTGCTCGGTTCCATTCTTGCCAATTTGCTCCTGATTTTAGGCATGTGTTTCTTGGTTGGCGGACTACGCTATCGTGAACAGGTTTGCATCTTGGTGCTCTTTGTCAAGTTATTCTGACCACCGCAGATCTACAACAGTACGGTCACCCAAATGAGCGCATGTCTCCTCAGTCTAAGTGTCATGAGTCTTTTGCTACCAGTATGTGAATAACTTCCGACGTTGGAGGCTTCACTAACAATTCCCGGACTGCCTTCCATGCATCATTCAGTGATGAGCAAAAGGCGAAAGCTGGCCAGAAGGTTCTGCAAGTCAGTCGTGGGACTAGTGTGGTATATGTGCAACTCCTCGCTTGGAACTCGAATGCTGATGATTCAGATTCTCCTCTTTGTCTACGTCTTATACCTGCTATTTCAACTGAAGTCACATGCATATATGTACGAAAGTACTCCGCAGCACATCATCGACGAGGAATCCGCCCCGGGCCCTGTCGCGCAGTGGATGGAAACTTCATCTGATGAATCGTCTTCCTCATCCGGCTCCGATTCTGACGGATCCAGCGCATCAAACACCACTGCCAAGCGCTTCAAGAGAGTTATGCGGGGTGGTCGACGTCACCGCAAGTCTAGTGCTGGATCGAAAGAGACTGCCGAGCGTATTGAACCCAGCCGCACCTCATCATTCGGAGCAGGGTCCCCAGCTCCCGCCGAAAATGTGACCGATGGTTCCCAGCCGCCCGGCCGCCGTCCTGATGCTGTCGATGTTGGCGAGGAAGGTGATGACGAAGATCACGACCAACGCAGCCGCAAGAACTCCACCATTGGCCGTGTCTCCAAGAAACAGCTCAAAAAGGAACGCAAGCGCCAAGAGAAGACGGACCGCAAGCGAAGTCGCATAAATGGAGATACTATTGCCGCAGGAGCTGGCGTGAACGAAAAGGCACCAGACGCAGAGGAGCAAAACGCACCACGTCGTGTTGACTTTGCCCTCGTTGGGCCCGAGATTGGCGAGCAAACCGATTCTTCTTCCAAGCGCCCATTTAACCTTCGAAACATCACCAGTATTCGCCCTCAGATTCCCAAGACTTTCTCTCAGAATGTCTTTATGCAGCCATCGCCGATTTTGGGCCCTACCCCAGTCGCTGGTCCCATCCCTCGAGTTCGTTACGGCATCCGCCGCACTAATTCTCTGCCGGACCGCCTCAATCAGACGGTTTCTGGCTCGGCAGCCCCATCCCGAATCATACCAACCCGCGCCTCCAGTCTCGCTGTTGCTTCCAACAAGTCCGAAGCCGACGACGAGAACATATCTCGCACCACCGCCGTGTTCCTGCTGCTCATCTCCACTGGTCTTGTTGCCGTATGCGCCGAGTTCATGGTTGACAGTATCAATGCCGTTGTCGATGGAAACTCCGGCATTAGTGAAGCCTTCATTGGTCTCATAATATTGCCTATCGTCGGTAATGCTGCTGAGCACGTGACAGCCGTCACCGTTGCGTCGAAGAATAAGATGGATTTGGCTATTGGTGTGGCTGTGGGTTCGAGTATTCAAATCGGTTCGTCTCCCCTGATTAGACAGGAATAAGCTAACATGCCCAGCCCTCTTCGTTACTCCCTTCGTCGTCCTTCTCGGCTGGGCAATGGGCCAGCCTATGTCCCTCTACTTCACCCTTTTTGAAACCGTCTGCCTCTTCGTCTCTGCCTTCATCGTCAACTTCCTCATACTGGACGGGCGAAGTAACTATTTGGAAGGCGCATTGTTGTGTGCCGCGTATGTGGTGATTGCCGTGGCTGCATTCTTCTATCCCAACCCGGATGAGCAGAGCAGCCTCGGGGGTGCCGATGTGGGGAAGGCTATTGTTGTTGCTGCTCGGAGTTCCATGAGATTCTGACAGAGGTGCCGGTGAAGGCCTTGACTCGGGGGGAGTGAAATGGCGGGCGAAACAGGAGAGGGAAGAGGCTGGAGCAGTATCATTTTTACAAGTTGGCTTGCTTGCAAAGTGCTTGCAAAGTGCTTGCAAAGTGCTTGCAATGCGCGGGCTACGGGTTGATACACTCGCTTAGTCACGATGGGCCTTGGCTGGACTTGTTTCATGCCTCTGACCCTGTTCAATCGACTCTGAACTTGATGGCACGCCATTGGCAATTGATCGCTTGATGGAAGGATATGGCTCATTGCTAGCTACAGTAGCTGGACTAGCGAAATACAGAAACATTTTTTTTAAAAGAAAGATCCCTGCTTATATCTATGAATTCTATGGGGTGTGTGCTATGTTTTAGTAAGTATTAGTAGTCTTCTTTGATGGGTGTGTTACGTTCGTTAGGTTCGTTGGGTTCGCTGGGTTCGCTGGAACCAGGCTGGTGCAGGGGTAGAGGAAAGGTAGACTTGTAGCTGGTGCAGTGTAGAATGCTGAGCCGGATATCTGGCTACGCTCTCGGCCCTACTGCCGGATCTCTCCATGGTATGGAGACTGGACGGGCGTGTCTGGCTCATGATCTAGGTTATGATCGAGAGTTTCACAGCGGGTGTGGATCGGAATCTAGCTTGTTTTTGGACTACCAGATAATCGTATCACCGGTACGTTTAGGTGTGTGTTTTTTTTTTTTTTTTTTTTTTGGTGTGGCCTTGTGAGCGAGCCCCTGGGCTCCTGGGCCTGTCCTGGTTGAAGCAACTTCTTCTGGTCCGGGATGGAGCCGGTATGGATTGTGGTGTCAACAAACACCGGAAGATAGGGGCAGGTTGCTTTTGGAACCCCGTAAGAAATTTTTTTTTTCTTACTTTATTTATCAGAAGGAAAATCTTGTTTGAAATACAAATAAGGGACCCCGAATTTCGTATCTCCAAGAACGCTTTCAGCCGTAACTCAGGCAAACACCTTGAACTCAACCAGCCTTACCTTCTGACCGTCTTTCGGCTTGAATACCAACCGAACCTGCTTGGACGCAGTACTGTTCCACGAGGCCCCGGTAATGCCGTTGGCAACTACTGCCCCATACTTCGCGCCGCTAGCGTCAGCGAGCGTCCCGGTGGAGGAAACCTGCACTCTGTAGCTCTCGGGGGCATCGAAGCCCTCTCCGGCATCCTTGTAGAATGCGATCTCGGCCCGGGAAGTGCTCGTGGGATTCTCGAAGTCGAGCTGGTACCAGAGCTCTTGCCCTGCGCCTGTGGGGGTATCCCAACCATGGGGGAGTTCGGGGAAGAACCAGATGCGGCCGTCGATGGCAGAGTGGACCTTGGCTGCATTCTGGTTGGGCTCCGATACGCTTCCTTTCGGCCAGGGAGTATTTGCCTGGAGCTGGACAGAGACCGGGATAGGGCTCTCAAAGGCTGGGGGCGCACGACGCGGCACCGGGACGACGAGACGCTCTAGGCTTGCGGACTCAGCTTTAACCTCGCCGTTGACCTCGACCACCAGGCCCGCACGTCCATACCGAGCTCCATCGACGTCCCACTGAACGGCAACATCGTTGCCGTGGTAGAGAATGCGCTCGGCACGGAAGTACGTGATGGTCTTGTCGATCGTGGGGTGTACCTCGAGATTACCATCGGCACGAGGACGGATACCAACAAGACCTTCTAGAATGAGGTCGATGTAGCCAGAATGGAAGTAATGCGGAGACCGAGCGAGGCCGACGATGGGGGAGCCTTTATCCGGGTAATAGTCCTCCTCGATGTCGAGTATATTGCCGCGCTCGGGATTGTGGTGCAGCTGAGCGTATTGCGTCAAGATGCGGATGTAGTCGGCGTTTGAGACTGCGCCGCTCGAGCTGGGGTAGTGGTCGAGCACGTTGCTGAGAGCACCCAGGACTTGAGTGATCTGATACGGCCACACGGGACCATTCCATTGGCACTCTGGTTTGGTGCCTTCGTAGCGGTACTGACGCATGTAGTACTGGTAGCTAGGCTCGACGGTACGAAGGCCGTGCTCACCCTGAAACCTGGAAGTGTTCGTGAGGTGGCTCCAGCTCTTGCTGTATTTCACATCGTCGTCCGGTAGGTTGTGAAGCCAGGGCACATATCCTGCAAGCTCACGGCCCCGGATCGGGTCCCAGTACTTGGCAAACTCATTGTTGACTTTGTAGCGATCTATGAAGTGCTCTAGAGTGGTATTCCAAAGAGATTGTTGGGTGAGGGTTTTGATCGCATTAGCTCGAGAGCGGAAGGAACTGGCAAGGGCCGAGTCGCCCTTCAGGTCTGCAATGTTGGCGATTGCTAGAGCATTCGCGTACTGGTACGAGTTTATCGTTAGACGGAATGCCTCGCCGCCGCGAAATCCATCCTTGCCCCCGGAAGCATCTATACTGGCGATGGTGTACTCCGTCGCATCGGTTAAGGGCTGGATCCAGTAGAGGCCTTTGGCGGTGTCAAAGCCCCCAAAGTCAAAGGTACCGTTCCAGCCAGCGTAGACGGCCTGCATCTCATCCAGCAGCGGGATGGCATCTTCGGCAACCCCGTCTACGAGATAGGACTGCCACACGGAGTCCCCAAGAACCTCCGAGAACTGATGGGTGTTGCTGTCAGAGCTCAAGATGAATTTGGCATAGTCACGCTTGAAGCGGAGATCTCTGCACCATCTTCCCTCCCGTACTAGATGACAGTCAGTCTCGTTACTTGAACGTGAGGCAGGATTCCGTGGCAAGCTTCAGTCCGGGTGAAAGGCTCCAGCGTCTGAGCCTTCAAGGCTTTGGCAAGGGGATCTCGACGTACAATGAAAGCCAGTTGCGTCAATCAGGGACGCCCACGGATTGGTCTGCCAGCCAACATTATCCAGGAATTCCGTCGTGATGAAACCCTTCGGTCCAAGATCGCGCTGATGCGTGCGGAAGACGTTCCACCGGTAGTAGTAGACCTCATCTAGCACCTGAGAGCTGGATTCAAACAAGGGGATGCGATCTCTGAACCACGGGGCATCGGGGCCAAAGTGCTGCTTGGTCAGAGCATCGGCGTCGAGCAGGCCAGCCGCGAGACTCACAAAGGTGCTGGCGAGGACCGTGAAGATGAAGGGGAAGGGCGTCATGGATATATCGATGGATGAGAGATTCGGCGTCCCAGCAAGGAATCGGATCGGGGTCTTTTTTCCGGTCTATATTTTGCTCTGTACATCGCAGCAGGCGTGCCATGGTGTATTTACATATCGAGACTATATATACAATAAATGCTAAATACCCACTCAAGACACCATGGCCAATTGCATAGCCCGGCCACAGCCCTTGGTCATGGCAGGTATGAGGATACGCGCACCAATCAGAACCGGTTGCCGGCCAGTTCGGAAGAGACGGAAGTGGTCCTCGCACCAATCACGCACTTCCTTTCCGAGACGGGTAAAGTCGAGGTTCGACGGCCTTGTTGATTCTACGACTTCATATTCTTCCAGCATCGGGCCAGGAACTCGAGTGCCCGCGAATCAACAGTGCAAGCTGCCAGGTCTGCTCCAGGATTCGACGACTTGGCTCACTTGACCTGTTTTCAAGGAGGAACTTCTGATACAGGAGCTACCGACCTCATGGAAATTAAACGGTCCATTCGCAGTAGTAGCGGGTGTCAGGACCAATGTAAACAAAACGCCAACGGGCTCACTCGGACTGAGGGACGGAAAACTATCCCAAGAATAGCCTCGAGTAGTATGACATTAATGATAGCATGAGGTAATGGATCCCATTGGGTTGGTAGGGTAGGAAACAAGTCCAACAAATCCCAAGTCCAGGAAAGCCAGACGCCTGCATCCTTTCCCGAGAGCTTAAAACCCTGAGCCAAATCGATGTAGATAATATTCAGCAGCTATCCGAGTATGGACAGCAAATACCAGCACGAGCTCTGAGCCCAAGCTCCCTCACACGAATACAAGTAGGAGCTGACAGCGAGACGACAGCTCAACACCCGTTCGCGGTGTTCGACAAACCTGCAGACTCTGGAGAGTCCGCAAAGCCGAGACTGAGTTTCGATTACGAAACGTCAGCCCGAAAGTCAATAATAAATCCAGAACTTTTCGAAAGCTTCGGCACGGAAAGTTTTTACTAGCTTTTTTACAAATACCCTCTACTTTTGACTTTTAGCTATGTGCCCTGCGATGATGCCAATACATAGGTAAAAGGCAAGAAAGGGCTTAGGATTAGGTACGAAGGGGACAAGGTAGGTTATAGTATACAAGGAAAAGGGGAGGAAATAATGTGTTTGGAAGCTCTGCAGCTGTAAAGATTCGTCGAAGATTTTTAAAGACTACTTGAAAGCCAAGTCGATGAGAATAGGTATACGTAATAGCTGCCGCCGACTAGTAAGATGCTTAGTATCATTAAATAAATGGCCGCACTAGTAAAGGGTGTTTGTTCAAGATAAGGAACGGAACCTCTGGCGACTCTGTCTAAGCACCTTTGGAGAATTTACTCGCCTCAGACTAGGAAATAACTATCAACCAAGGTATCGATTACTCTTGTACAAGGAATCAGAGCCCCCTGTAAGGTTGACTGACCAAATCGATTTCAAGGATTTGAGTGACACTTTCTCCTAATACCCAAAACGACTGTCGCGTTTCCCGCTCGTGTTGTGTAGTTTAGAAGTAGTGTAGTATGATTGAGGGAAAAACAGCCTGACACTATGCAGCAACAGGAGAAATCTCGAGAGTAAGAGCCGGAGCATCCCATCAGATCAGAGATCGGTTCTGTTGTGTAGTTTAGAAGTAGTAGAGTATGATTGAGGGAAAAACAGCCTGACACTATGCAGCAACAGGAGAAATCTCAAGAGTAAGAGCCAGAGCATCCCATCAGATCAGCGACCGGTTCTGTTGTGTAGTTTAGAAGTAGTGTAGTATGATTGAGGGAAAAACAGCCTGACACTATGCAGCAACAGGAGAAATCTCGAGAATAAGAGCCAGAGCATCCCATCAGATCAGCGACCGGTTCTCAAGCCCGGGCATCGTTTGTCGCCGTGCCGGAGATTTTCGCTGCCGTGGGGACGAGACGCGCAAGGAGACTTGGGCGCGCACTCACCGGATCGTAGGTATCTCTTCTCTCCGACTGTAGCATGCTGCTGTCCAAGTATTCTCTTTTGACAGGACACCTCCCACGTTTCCATGTGACTTGAGCGATCTTGATTTCGGATTCCAGAGCTTCGTGTAGCGAGCCACATCACCTCTCGCACAAGAACCATCATCGGGGTAAGACCACTTTTACCGAACAATCCTGTTAAAGAGGCTCCTTGGAACAGTAATGTTTCGTTGGCAAATGAGGTGAATTGCAAGAACATTTCTTCAACCTTCGACATGTCCTGACAAGAGCCTACCCAGGGACGGCTGGACGCAGCCGAACCGCAACGCCTCAGCATCGACACTCTCCCCTTGCAGACAAGAACTCGGAGAGAAGAGGAAAGCTAGTACTGCTATCCGCCATTGCTCAAGAACCTCGATGCTATAGATCTTAAAATAGATAGATATTACTATAGACAAGAACTCGAAGAGAAGAAGAGGAGAGAAGAGGAAAGCTAGTACTGCTATCCGCCATTGCTCAAGAACCTCGATGCTATAGATCCCAAAACAAACAGACATTCCTATAGACAAGAACTCGGAGAGAAGAAGAGGAGAGAACAGTACCGCTACCCGCCATCCGCCACTGCTTAAGAACCTCGATGCTATAGATCCCAAAACAAACAGATATTCCTATAGACAAGAACTCGGAGAGAAGAAGAGGAGAGAACAGTACCGCCACCCGCCATCCGCCACTGCTCAAGAACCTCGATGCTACAGATCCCAAAATAAACAGACATTCCTGCAGACAAGAACTCAGCAAGAAGAAGAAGAGAGAACAGCACCGCCACCCGCCATCCGCCACTGCTTAAGAACCTCGATGCTACAGATCCCAAAACAAACAGACATTCCTATAGACAAGAACTCGGAGAGAAGAAGAGGAGAGAACAGCACCGCCACCCGCCACCCGCCACTGCTCAAGAACCTCGACGCTACAGATCCCCAAACAAACCGACCCTGACCAGGAATCCAAGAAGCCGCGGACAGCGACGACCCAGAAAGGGACGAGCTCCACGGCCTGCGACCCTCGATCCTGCGCAGGCGAGACGGCCAGAGATGCAGCCGCCTCGGAGTTCGCATGCCGCCGAACCCTCGCACCCGTCTTGGAGTCTTCTGGTCGGGAGTCTCGACCTCGGCAGAGGAGAGCACCGAAGAGCCAGATTCCCTCTCCCCCCCCCCCCTTTCCATACTCCAAAGAATCTCCCTCGACCGACCGACGACCGACACGAGTCCCAAGATCCCCAATGCGTCAGAGCCTGTCATGTTAGTATTCTCCTTCGAGTTCTAATTTTTTGCTCTTGGCTGCAGTTCGACGACATCAACACGTTCTCGCCACGCATCACCGCACCCCTCACTGCACAGCACTGTACAAGCCCGGCCCACCCTCACAGTAAAAGGCACGCCTACCTGTACTCAAACAACTTTCCGCTTCCGCCTTGGAGGATGAGATTCCGACGATACGACTCAGCGGGTGCTAATTCATCCTCTGCACCTCACCTAAGATCTATCCAGCTAACCCCTGGCCAACCTTTCAACCCAAGCCAACTCCGATCAATCCCGCTCAACTCAACTCTCCTCAACCACTCAAGGCAAAGGCAGGTAAGCTTTGCAGAAACAAAAGAAAAAAAAAGTATAATTTATTACAATATCTCCGACTCTCTCTCCTTACTACTTAATAT
>JAENRP010000446.1:14485-29753 GCA_024741835.1 Diplocarpon mali | reverse complement strand
CCCCCGACATCCTCCCCCGACCCAGCCCAGCCCACGGCGAGATGGATCGGCTCGCTGTCCGGCAGAGACGGTAGACACGGCAGAGACGGTAGACACGGTAGAGATGGTAGAGACGGTAGACACGGTAGAGATGGCCGAGGAACCCTCTCTGGCCAGGCGTCGCGCAGAGGCGTCGCTGGCAAAGAGCGCGCTCCGATCCCGAGTGGCCGGGTCTCCCCCCAAGGAATCATCCAACCCAAGACCTCTGTCGCGGCCGCCAGGCGGTGAGACGAGGCAGAGGCGGCGGGTGAGATGGACAGCGGGATGCTCGTGGGAATGAGGGACGGGTGAGATGGGCAACGGGATACTCGTGGGAATGAGGGACGACGGGAATCGATAGGTGGCATCCTGGGCCCAGGGACGCAGCCCTTGTCCCGTCGTCAGTTGGCTGGGTTCGTCCACACTCGTCCGCTGCGCCATCCTGACACGCGTGAACGGTGAGTGCGCGAGCATCTTGCGACATCGCAGAGCATCAATCCATATCCCTTGGGATCCCCCCCCCTTCAAGCAGTCACAGAGTCACTCAAGTGCCAAGTCCGGCAATCGCAAGTGGCAGACCATAATTGAATTTCTACCTGCCGGGGAAAGATCGACAAGGACTACCTGGTGAGACGTCTAAGCAGAAGCCGGCGCATTTCAGACTTCATCCCGTAATGAAGGAAACCGCAGAAGAAGAAACAACATGCATGTAAACCCCCGACTGACGACCGCTGCGAGCCCACCGTCTGGTGTCATTTCAAATGAAATTCACCCCACTCGCCGTCGCAACCACCCAATCCCTGAAGGATGTCTCGCGCTCACCCCATGCCCATCGTGATGCGTAGAGTGACGTGCTCGTGTGTCACCCGCCAGAGTAGCCCCTCCGGCCTAGATGTAGAACATGGAGTCCCTAATCCTCTCCGGGATGAGAATGGAGCGGGTGGCGGGCGCGGGCGCGGGCGGGGGCGGGGGCGCACCATCGGCGATACTAGGGGTCGCAGACGTGTCGTTGGGGTCGAACAGATCTGCCAGGTAGCATCTCAGGCGAGTGCACAGCAAGTCTGCGTAGTACGCCGGGGGGCACAAGCTGACAGCCTTGGTAGCACGTCCAAAGAGGTGGGACATGTTGTGAGTCAACTCTTCCAGTGCGTCTGCAGCGCTCTGGCCCGGCTTCTGCTTCTGGGCTCTGAAGATCTCGTCATGAATCACATAGTAGTGGGCGGACCGGGCAGTGCCTTGAAGGCACGCATGGGCCTGGAGGAAGAAGTCCCAGTTGCCGGCTTCCGTGACACCTCGATCGACGACTGTGCCGGGCTCGCAGTTCGACGACCTGTCCGCGTTGCCCACGGCGTTTGGGTAGAATCTAGTGTGGTGGCGCTTCCCGCAGATGACGACCGAAATCCGGGGGATGTGTTTCTTCGTGTCGGTAGCGGGGTAGATTTGCCGGCAGGCGTTGCGAATCAGCGGCACCTCTTCGTCGAGCACGGTCTGGTACTGACCCTCGGAGACACCGTCGCGGTACACGAGAAGGTTTTGCGGAAGGCCGTTGGAATTTCGCTTCTGCCACACCCGGAGGCGGGAGATGATCATGGCTTCCAGAGCCGTGACCATCTCCTTCCTCTCTTCCTGGATCCGGAAATCCGCCGGCCACTGAGCCAGGTGCTTATCCACACTGGCAACGATACCAGCGACGCTTGGGGCAGTGTCTTTTGAGCCGGGAGAAGGATGGGTCACATCGAGACCAATCACCATGGTCTGTCCACTGCTGATGATCCCAAGCTTGCTGGGATCCAAGGCGTGGTTGATCCCACCAGCCTTGAGATTGAACTTCAGCGAGACGTTCCCAAAGTACTGATCTTGCCTCTGCTCCTTCATAAACTTGGAAGCAACCACGCAGACAGTATGGACCCCAGCCTTGGTATCGGCGACGGTCTTGATACTATTGTAAATCGCAACATCGTTGTACGGCAAGATGCAAAGCAGGAACTGTGGATTGGGTTGCTTCGTAGTGTAGAGTAGACGAAATAAATCGGCGATCGCCCTTTCGTTTTCGACTTCCTGCCCGTCGGTCAGGTGTAACATAGGTGGTGCTGGGCTGGCGATGAACCCAGCAGCGTTGATGCCAGCCCGGCTCATAAACCTCTGGAAGTTCATCACGGTCTGGTGAATGTGCCGATCGTCGTATTGCAACCCACGTCTCGACGATCTGATGGTGATGTAGGTCCAGGCGCCGATGTTACCGTGAGTCTGGAACTTCACGTCGGCCATGTTCCACGACCCGTTGCGGGGATTGACGACGGTATCATGGCCCTGGTGGGATTTGTACTTGATCTGGGGCGGAGGGAGGACGCGAGCTGCCACGGTAACGAGACTAGATCCGACTTGCAGGCCGAAGGAGCCCGCAGTGGTCTTGGTCAGCGCATCCAATCCAAGGACGGCTCTCCCATCTCCCACGATGGAGCTCGCGTTCTGCCACGGCTTGCGGCACGCGAAAGTAATCATCTGCTGCGTCTGGTCGGGGCTCAGGCGCCGCTGAATAGGCTGACCCGGCAAGACGAGACAGGCTTCGGCCGGGAGATAGCTCGGTCGGTCGTGGCTTCCGACATTGACAACGGGATGGCGCGGATCGAGCTTGATGTGTGGGTACTTGATCTGAAAGTAGGCGAGCACAGAGATGTACTGGTTGACGGGGAGCTTGGGGCCAGCGAGCGGACCAGCGGCCCGAGGGGCAGGGGGCTCGGATCCAGCCCCAGCACCGGGCGGAGGAGCGTCGGCGAGCCAGAACTGGACATCCTTCGGTCCCGCCCCATACCGGGCGATCCGAGGACGGTGCGTCTGTCTCCGGCCATCATCGGGGTGAGCGAGGCCCCAGATCGTCTTGACCCGCGGAATCTCTTGATTCTTACGGTTTCTCTTCGCCGGCAGGTGGAGTTGTTGGACGCTCACCCCGCGCAGCTTCGTCCGCAGAGTCACCCGGTTCCCGGTGCCAAGCCTCGGAAAGAGCATGTCCAGGCGGAGCGGCTCCAAGAAGACGCCATGGGTGACGTTGACGTTGAGCAGTAGGCCCCCTGTTGCCGGACGGACACTCAGGAAGTATCCACGGAGCGACTCGAGACCGCCGCCGAGAACCTTGATGTTGGGCTCGTTGGCCTTGCTCCGGTCCACCGAGAAGTGCCTGTTTTGTCCAATGGATGAGACCCCGGATTGCGACTGCGGGTGACTGCCAAAGACCGCGTTCATCACCTGAATGATTTCGGCCTTTTGCTCAAAGGTCTGCCCGGGGTCCCCAGAGGCAAGGAAGTTGCACATGTCCGAGACCGAGAAGGTCAAGGGCGTGATCACCCGCACTGTGTAGGTGACGGTGTTCGCCAGAGGTGCGTCTTGACCTTCCGATACGAAAGGAATCTGGACGGTATAGTCGGCTGGGATATCCAAGCGTCGAGGAGAAATGATCATCGACTTCCATTCCGTCGCAACACCGGCGAACTCGGGCAGCTCAATTAGAAGCCGAAAGATACGAGCCAACTTCTTCGTCTTGGCTTCTGGGCTGACTTCGACGTTGTATCGCGTGAGGCTGAGATTAGCCGGCACGTTGACTTTGAAGTAGTTGGCATACACGGTAATCTTCTTGCCAAGAGTAGCGAAAGCCGGACGGGCGGGCATATCGTTCTTGGCGGCGACTCTGGCCACGACGTTGCGGCTCTTGAGGTTGTTCATGTACTGGGCCTCGACGGCCATGACCTGCGCGTCGGGAACCGTGGCTGAATTGTCTGGGTCCCTGTATGCATGTCAGTAGTGGAGGGATAGGTGCCCAGCTCCGACGAACTCACTTGAATACTTGGACTTCCGAGCCGCCGCCGCCGCCGTATCCTCCTCGGCCACCACCTCCTCGGCCACCGCCGCCGCCTCGTGAACCGCCGCCGCCGCCTCGTCCACCGCCGC
Organism: Diplocarpon mali; assembly: GCA_024741835.1. Lineage (NCBI taxonomy): Eukaryota > Fungi > Ascomycota > Leotiomycetes > Helotiales > Drepanopezizaceae > Diplocarpon > Diplocarpon mali. The sequence goes on along the minus strand of JAENRP010000446.1, from coordinate 25,793 downwards.
CTCGGCCGCCGCCACCACCACCTCGATCTCCTTGATAGCCTCCGCCTCCACGGCCCCTGCCCCGTCCGCGATCAGACATGATGAAGCTGTCGTTTTTGGTCGGGCTATGAGCTTCGAGCGTGCTATGCTGAGCGACAGCGAATCGGCCCGGAACAGTCTGTAGGTGTCGACGTCAAGGCGCCAACACTCATGCACGTAGCGTACGGCGTTGCAGTGTTATATGTCAGCTGGTGAAGAAGCCTCACCCGATGCGTTTGGTCAAACCAAGGCGTGACCTGACTACGAGTCTTTGTCGCCGCTGATGTCGTGACGTGCCGTCTCGGACTTGGTGGAAGAGGACGGTGTCAGTGTGTTTTCAGAGAAGAGGAACCGACCAGAGATGGACGTCGAGCAATGAGCTGCCACCGGAGGAGAAGGGAGATGTGGTCGGAAGAGAGATGAGAGTGGAATGTTGACAGAAGGAAGGGAAGAGGAGCTTTAAGTAGGGAGAACCTCTGCCGAGGAAGGTAGAGCGGGGGAGAGGGAAGGAGGGAGGGAGAGGTTACTGCTGCCGCTGTGGAGATGGAAGAAAACAACGGAGAGGAAGGAGCGATGGTGCAGTGCGGTAAGTGCGGCAAGTGCAATGGGTGAGGAAGTACGACGAGTACAACGACCTCAAGTAGCGCCCGAGGACCTGAGTAGAGAGATCTAGCAATGTGCTCTACCTGCTGAAGGAAGGCTGCGGAAATGAAGGCAGCTCGTCATGCGTCAAAAGGCTTGCGGGCGTCTCGGCTTATGGACTGGACGTCGAGTGCAACCAAGAGGATGAGCGGAGCGACAATCGTGGTAGCAAAGACGCGAGGTTGCAAGCGCACTGTGCGTTCCCGAGGAGGAGTTGTTGAGGGGGATGAAGTCGTCGTGAGGTGGCCGCGGAGCCAACGGAGGGAGGGAAAGGGGGCGGCTCGCAGCGGCAGCTAACAGGTCGGCAGGGAAACCAACTGGAGCGAGCCGAAGAAGCCGACGAAGCCGAAGCCGAAACCGAAGAAGCCGAAGCCGACGCACAGCCGAGAGCCGGAACCAGACCGAACGGCTCTCGCTTGACAGGTAGCTATTGGGCGCAGGGAAGCCGAACGGCTGATGTTGGGTTGGGACTGGAGAGGGGAAGAGGAGAAGAAGGGAGGCAAGAGGAAGAGGAGAAGAAGGGAGGCAAGAGGAAGAGGACCAGAGATGGTAAAGGTGAAGCCAGGCCAAGCGAGGCGAGCCAAGTGCGAGAAAGTGGTCTAGATGTACTGTGTTGGAGAGTGAGAGAGAGAGAGAGAGAGAGAGAGGAGGGAGAGGAGGGAGAGAAGAGATAGAGAGAGAAGCGAGAGAGCGAGAGAAGCGAGAGAGCGAGAGAAGCGAGAGTGAGAGAGCCTTTGCTTGTGCGTCGCCCGGCCTGCATCCCACGCATTCCTATTGATCGGAATGCGACGCAGTCTCTGGGCGATTCGTTGGCCTGGTGCTCCGAAGCCTGTTCACCGTCGGATTGTGGGGTGCGCAAAAGGGAGCATGCGGGTTGGAAACTCACCGCTGTGCGTGTCTCTGGCAGGGATGCATGCTCGGACCCCGATTCCCATGCCACCACACACACACGCCCGTCGTCAGAGCTCGCAAACCGCCACGAGCGAGAGGTCACGACGTGGACGAGGACGAGGATGGTGATGGAGCAGTTTGATGATGCGGGTGCTGGTGCAGGTGTTGCTGGTGTTGCTGGTGTTGCTGTCGTGCGGCCCTGACCCGCATCACGAGAATCACATCACGAGATTCACATCGGATGTACTCCCCCTTTCCCCGGCATCACGTGGCCCACAAAGACGACGAGGGGTTAGGGTTTAGGGTTGAAGGTTTAGGGCTAGTGGCCCCTCGCCCCTGTCGTGGATGAGGTAATCACCGCTTCACTCAGAAATCTATCTAGCTCCCATCCCACTCAACCCACCAGATGTCTCGATATCTGCACACGGGAATCAACCTCCTCACTTGGATATCTGCATATCCCCGACCTGACAGGATCAGCTATGTCTGTCAGACTCGTCCGCCTCTGGCACATACACCACAACCTATCCAAGCTCTCTCTTGGCTCCACCGAGACATTCCAGTCCAGAGCACACAGCAAGAGAGGAGAGGGTTGGCGTTTCCATCTGTGTGCCTCTTGGTTTGTTCGTGCGCTTGCTTGCTTGCTTGCTTGTTTGCGCGCTCGTTTGTTTGCTTGTGAGTTTGTTGTTTGCCTGCTCCCACCCGTGCCACATCTACCTGAACCGCTACCCCGTCAGAGGAGCGTTTGCGGGTAATGTCCGCAATCAGTGCATCTTCACCGTCAGTCTTCAGATGGCCCAAGGCGGCTGCAGGATGCTCCTCCTCCTCCTCCTCCATGCTCTCGGTTCCAGCCAGCAAGCCAGCCAGCTGCCTTGCATGACTAGGAAGAATTCGCGTCCGGAAGCGGTCCGGCCTGTACGTGACTGGCTACCCACGTGGGTACCTAGATCGTAGGCTACCGAAAAACCCGTCCATCATCTCCCCCCCTTTCCCCACCTACCCCTCCCAAAAAAATCCGATGCTCGAATTCCAGACCATCCAGACCTTCCAGACTTTTCAGATCCTCTGCAACTGCGGGCGATCTACTCGAGAGACGAGACCTGCCCCCAGGTACACGTTCGCCCTCGGCCATGGGGCGACTTCAAAGTCCGGCAGCGGTCTATTCGCAGCTCTTCAAGCCACTGAAACGCCCCCGGCACCAATCACGAGCCCGCAAGGCCTTGCACGACTCTCCAAAAAATCTATAGCCGCTCAACCGTCAAGACAGCAGGACAAGACCGTCGGAGCTCGGGGCCAGAGCTTTCCCCAGCGTTTATATGGAGCTCGTGCTGTCCCGAATGATGTGGTTCCGAGTGCGTGTCAGGTGGTTTGTTGACCTACTTTGCATCTTCGTCACGCCTTCCTCGTCAGCAACAGGATTGTAATGGCCTCGCATCAGCCGGCGCTGGCCCCGCAGTACAACGAGAGTGAGAAGACTTCGGTGACGGCTTCCACCAGGGAAGACGCAAAGAGAGCGGGAGCCGAGGCGACCAAGCCTCCCCGTCCAGTCACCGAGACGATCGAGGCGTCGACAGTGGCGAAGGATGAGGGTAGGTCGACGGAGGAAGAAGCGCAAGCCAGGAGCGACGCCGGACAGGACCTGCAGTACCCCCATGGCGTCAAGCTTTGGATTATCCTGGGTGCGTTGTGCCTGGCTGTCTTTCTCGTTGCCTTGGACCAGACAATCATCTCGACTGCAATCCCAAAGATCACGGATCGGTTCCAGAGTATCAAGGACATAGGATGGTACGTCCAGCTCGTGGAAGCTGCATTTCGCGCGCTGTAGTGGAGCAAGTGCTGGGTTGCGACTAACTCCGACCAGGTACGGCTCTTCGTATCTGTTGACGGCCACAGCGCTCCAGCCAACGTTCGGCCGGATATATACCATCTTCGATGTGAGCGCCACTTCTCCGCACGAAAGCCCCATTTTCTGACACGGTCCTCCCAGATCAAGTACACTTTTATGACTGCCATAGCCATCTTCGAGATTGGGTGGGTGGAGCCAAGCCAGCACCAAAGGCCTCCTACTAACCAAGGCCCAGATCTCTCGTGTGCGCCACCGCCCCGAATAGCAATGCTCTCATCGTGGGCAGAGCCATCGCAGGCATGGGGACAGGCGGGCTGTTTTCGGGGGCGATTGTGATCCTGGCATATTGCTGTAAGATGCCAAGCTCGCCAGACCACTGGCAACTCTGAACGAGGAAGCGGACCCGACTGATATCCCCAGTACCCCTCCGTAAACGACCAGCAGCATTCGGTCTCATCGGCGGCATGTGGGGGATCGCCAGTGTCGCCGGCCCGCTCCTCGGCGGCGTCTTCACCGACCAAATTTCCTGGCGCTGGTGCTTCTACATCAAGTCCTCCGCCCCCCTCCCCCTTTTCACACCCCCTGGGCTAACAATCACAAGCCTTCCCATCGGCGCCATCTCCATCGTGGTGATCTACTTCTGCCTCCGCGTCAAACGCGACAACAACCCAGATAACCTCTCCTTCGCCCAACGCATCCTCCAACTCGACCTCATCGGCGCCTTCATCCTCGTGCCCGCAGTCATCTGCCTCCTCCTAGCCCTGCAATGGGGCGGATCAACATACGCCTGGCAGAACTCCCGCATCATCGGCCTCTTCATCGGCTGCGGGCTCCTCGCCATCCTCTTCATCTCCACGCAAATCAGGCTCGGGGACCGAGGCACGCTGCCCCCTCGACTCTTCAGCAACCGAAACGTAGTCTGCGCCCTCGCATTCGCGCTCTTCTTCGGATCGGGCTTCTTCGTCATCATCTTCTACCTCGCAATCTACTTCCAATCCGTCAAAGGCTCCTCCGCAACCATGGCCGGCATCCAGCTCCTCCCGCTGCTGATCTCCACCGTGCTCTCCTCCATTGCGACCGGCGGCCTGATAACCGCGATCGGGTACTACGTCCCCGTGATGCTGTTCTGCATGTCGCTCTTCTCCATCGGCGCCGGCCTCATCACGACCTTCACGATCAGCTCCCCTTTCGCGCAGTGGTTCGGCTACCAAGTCCTCTGCGGGGCAGGCGTCGGCGTCGGTTTCCAAGGCGGCGTGGTCGTCGTCCAGACCGTGCTCCCCCTCTCCGACGTCCCCGTCGCCTCGGCCTGCGTGTCTTTCTTCCAGACCCTCGGCGGCGCCATCTTCATCGCCGTCGCGCAGACAATCTTCACTAACGGCCTCGTGGCCGGCATCGAGAAGTACGCGCCGCAGCTACCCACGCAGCGCTTCCTCCACTCGGGCGCTACGCAGATCCGGGAGATCCTCCAGGAGCTCGGGGAGGAGGATGCGTTGGATGGCGTCCTGAGGGCGTACGTTGATGGGCTGAGGGGCACGTTCTGGATCACGGCCGCGTGTGCCATTGCGGCCTTCCTCTGCTGTCTCGGGCTGCAGTGGAAGAGCGTCAAGGATGGCCACGGACAGGGGAGCGACGTTGAGACCGGGGAGGCGAGGGTGGCTGCTGATGACTTGGGCCTGGGGACGGGGGAGAAGACGAGGGGTCACGTGTAACGCTAGCACGCGTGAGATGCAAGGCACTATTCGCACCCAGCACGAGCTGGCGCGCAATATAGAATACTATCAACCCGTCTTATCCGAAGGAGGGTGAGGTGGGATGAATTTCTAGGTTGTGGATAGCGATTCTAGAGACTCTATTTCTTTGTATCATGTTCTCCTGGTTTAAAGTCCGACTGACTGTATTCAACGCAGGGTTTGACTGCCCCCCCCCCCTTGCCCGTCGCCTATCACAGCAAGAGATCGTACAAAGGCGAGAAACAGAGAGCGGTGCATTGAATCATGCTCAAGCTTGACCTCCCTATATATGAAAGCTAAGGGTCAATATGTACGTATATGTACGTATATGTATGTATATGTACGTATATATATATATATATACATCTGTGTATATGTATACATGTACATAGCAACAGCGATGCCTTCCTGGGACCGATTCCTACTTCTTTTCTTCCGCCTTTGATTTTCGCTGTGGCGTCTCCTGTCGACCTGTTGGCCTGGCTTCTTTGGGGATTATCCCTCTCCCCACCCCCCCCTTCGCCTCTGTTCTACACTCCACTCTTCTTTGTACTCCCGCTTTGAGCGTTTAGTCCTTGTCCACTGGCTCCTTGGATGCTTTCCTGGTTCTTTGGCACTGCCGCCCGGATATTCGCGTCCTGGGCGCTCGCTGGCTGTCCGCTCGCCCGTTGACCGGATGCGCCCTTCCCAGAAGCAGCAGCAGCACCACCCCCCGTTCTACTCGCTGCACCGTCTTCCGCCTTCGCCGCCGCCGCCGGCTTCTCCACCGCGGTATTCCCATTCTTATCCTTGCCCTTGCACCACAGCCTCAGGCTGTAGACCCACCTCTCCCCCCAGATATCCTCCTCCATCTTGGGCACGAAGGAGAACTCCTGCCCGTGCGCCGCGTACACGAAGGTCCGCAGCCCCACGTTCGCCCGCGCCCGGTGCCCGGCGACGCACTCGAACGGCCACGGCGCCCACGCCCTCGCCTCCTCCCGGCCCCGCTCCCCGTACGTCTCGCTCGGCAGGCTGGCGCGGCGCGGCGGGCGCACGCCCAGATCCACGTGCTCCTCGGCGGCGGCGGCGTGCTTGGGGCCCGCGAAGGGCGAGGCGAGGGAGGCCGGCGCGGCCGGCGCGGCCGGGCGGCCGGTGAGCGCGATCCGACGCCCGGCGGAGCGCGCGCGGCGCCGGGCCGAGGAGGGGGACTGCTGCCGCGCCGCGTGCTCGGCGTAGCTGGTGGCGATCCAGCAGGTCCTCACGCCGTTGTCGACGATGCTGGCCTCGAACGGGAGCGCGGCGGAGAAGGGGAAGGTGCCGTTGAAATCCATGCAGGCGCGTGCGCCGGGCGCGAGGAGGAGCAGCGGGGAGAGCTTCATTGCTGGCGCTGCTCGCTGTGAGGTGGTCGGTTGTCGAGGAGAGGCCGTGGAGAGCTTCCCCGGGGCCAGAGAGAAGAGACGAGGAGAGAGAGGGAGAGAAGGGCGAGCACGCTGCCACTTTCTATCCCGATCCGCGGCCGGAGTGAGGAATGGGTCCGCCACTGTGGGCTTCGAGACCCTCTGCTCATTGGTGGTATGATGACTGGCTGGGAGCAAGGGATGTTGATACGGCCTCCTCGCTTAACTCGGGGGGTGCCAAGACGTGAGCTGTCCCCCCTCCAGGCACGTCCCGTCCTGCTGCCCGACGGACGCCGGACAGGATCGAGCCATGAGATACTCGCTTCAGGAATGATTCGCCGGGGGTCTGGCCCGAGACTGTGCTTTCGCCACGGTGGCGGGCCGAGCGGGAGACGGGCGTCACCACGACGATGTTATTAACTTCGGCGCGTGCAGTCGACCGATACGCATCCTGCGTGCTTTGGGAGCCGGGATTCGAAGGAGGGAGGGCGGGGGCTGCCGCTGCCGGGACTCGAGATGCCCGTTGACTCGGGCGGGTCTCGGCATCCCATCGACCCCCGAGGCAGTCGGATTCCGTAGCACCAGCCCGGCAAGCCCGGGGACTCATTGCGCATATCTCATGATACACACCTCCTCACACACATCTTCTACAAACATCCCATAGACACATCTCATAGACACATCTCATAGCGCGTATCGCTCCTCGTCCAGCAGCGTTCTCTCTGCCCAGCTATCCCTCACCCAATCCAGACCGACGAGTCTCGGGATCCTCGCCAGCCGCGAGATCGTCCGCCTCACAGAGCCGACCAGCTCGGGGTCCTCGTCGAGAAGCACGTAGTGGGTGATGGCCTCGCCGCCACCCACCTCGGCAATCCGCCCGCCAGCGAACAGGAATTGGTTCCTTGGAATCGCCGCGTCGAGGCCGGCCCTCACCTGGTCTCCGTCCGCAGCGACGAACCGGGCAACGCATCTCCGGAACACCGATCCGGGGAGATCCCCGAGCCCCGTGCCGTGCTCCTCCAGCTGCGCGAGGAACTCGTCTGCGGCGAAGGACGAGCTCTGGGGGTGGACCATATCACCCATGAGGATCTTCAGGTCGTGCGCATTGGTATCGCGTGCATAGCTGTCGCCATACGCATCCACGTTGCCCTCGACCTCGTCCCGGGAGCCGTCGGTCAGGTGGAGCATATGTCTTGGCTCGAAGGGGAGCAGGTAGCGTCCTTTCTCGAATCCATCAGCTTCAGCTTGCTTCAGGGCATCGAAAATCCAGGCTGGTCTCAGAATGCTCTGCTGCCCCTTCTGCACCACACTGGCAACCTTGACAACCCTCTTGTCCCCGACACAGATCATGTTCTGCTGGGCGCGCGGGGTCTGAAAGATGCTGCCACCATTGATCTTGATGGCCTGCTCGATCTCCGCCTTGCTCCTCTTCTGGGGCTCCAGCATCTCGCTCAGGACGCAGAAGTTCAGGTTTTCGAAGATCTTGGTCGCCGGCCCTGCGTACGGTGTCCTGATCTTGCTGTCGTTGCCGGCGATGACCCTTTCTTTCTTCAGCCTCTTGGTCATCCGCCGGTTCTCGACCTTCATGTCTTTATTCTTGGACTCCTCTTCAGCCCTCTGCTTCAACTCGTCGAACTCCTCCAACGAGAGCGCCTGATCCCAGCTCTTCTCGTCTTTGATCCTCCGGAAGCGCGGAAATCTCAGCGTGAAGTTTGTCCCAAACCTATCGGACTGCCCAACCGAGGCTGCTTTGACCTCAAGAACGACAGAGTCGCAAGGCTTGATCCAGACGTCGGGTTTTTCGTGCTGCTTGCTGCCCCCACCGAGGACGATGAGTTCCCTGGGCGGGCGTTTTTCGTCCCATGGGATCCACTTCCCATCAGTCTGATGGGCGATCTTGGCATAATCTTCAGCTCTGAAACCGCCACCAACTTTGCAAAAGGAGTAGCATCTCATGGGATCCGCGCGGTATGTTCAGAGTCAGTCACGTCACTCTCGCGAGCTTGAGGTTCTCACGTACCACGCCCGACATGGACCGGATCCACTCGCAATCCGCACAGGAAAGATGCCAACTTGCCGCCCCGGTGGCCACCTCCCCAGTAGCCGCCTATCACAACGACATCGAGAGACTCGCCGAATTCAGTCATGTACTCGGGCTTGACCTTCATCCACATATTGTTCCTCTCGTTCAGCGTGTACACGGATCCAGGGTTCTTGAGCACGAGGCCTTCCGATGCATCCGCGACAACTTCACGGAGTCTACCTTCGATGTCGGATTGACGGGTTGCTGTGCTGTGGCCGTGGATCTCGATCCGGCGAGGAACGTTTTGAAGAGCCCTCCCAAGAGCTTCGTATCTGGTTTCCAGGGTATACTGGGTGAGCTGCTTGCCATTCAAGTACAGGCAGTCAAAGACGCGGAATAGGGGTCGTAATCCCGTGCTGGTCTGATACGGGTTATTCTGTTCCGAGATGGCAGCGCTCTTGAGTGTTCCAAAGCCTACAATCTTGTCTTCTTCCATGCCCCAGGTTACCATCTCCCCATCCAGAATGATGTTCTCGACACCTGGCTTGAAGGCGTCCCTGATGAATCTGGTCAGGGAGGATTTCTGGTCGTCAAAACTGTCCCCGTACAAGTAGGTGTAGTCCTTGGCCTTCCGAGACCAGAACTTGAACTGCTTCTCTCCTCTCGGGTCGGTCTCCATGTGCATCTGCATTCTTTCGCCGTCGAGCTTCTCTTCGATCCAGAAGGTTTGTTTCGAATCTACGATGGGGAGTCTCATCTTGTCGATCATCACCTGAAAGCTATGCGACTGAAACTGCGCGAGCTGGGGTTGGAAGCAAGACATCAGGGCAATTCCTTTTTCATTGCGACCCAGTGTCTTGGTTGGATCGAGCAATTCCCAACACACACGTCTCAAGCTCGAGGAGACGTTGAACAAGGCGTCGCCATCTGGGTGCCAGACCTAGATGGGCTGTCAGTGCCGTCTCAAGGGGAGGAAGAAGCCTAACTCGCATCGAGGACGGTCTTTTCCGAGGCGCCGATCTTCATCTGCCGGAGGATGATACGGATCAGCCACATGAGCTCGTCCGCGTTCATCCGGTTGTAGAAGGTCTCGAATATCGGCAGCTGGTCCTCTTCCCCCGACACGGAGGCAAGCCGATCGAGCAGAGCGTTGACCTCGGCGATCCGCATATCGCCTGGCGTGGTCCGCATAGCTCGCTTGGACAAGACCTCGTGACACCTGCCCGCAAAGTCTCCGGCGCTCTGGCTCGCAGAGCTGATCTTCTTCCAGTCCGTCAGGTTCTGGGCGTCTTCGGACTTCGGGTTGATCTTCACCATCTTCACGACCAGCCTGCCTATGTTCTTCTCCTTTAGGCCGTACCCGGGCCTGTCGCGATCTTTCTCGGGCAGGATGAGGCGGATGGCGGGGTAGAAGTCGTTGCCGACCTCGCTGCGCCATCTGGAGACGAAGCGCTCGAGGATGTTCTGGCGCTTCTCGCGAGGCGTCGCCGTCTTGGACCCGGGTCCCTTTTTCCGGCTGGTCGTCGGGCCCCCGACCTTCGTCTTGTTCTCGGTAAGGGGGGCGAGGAGCGATGTTACGAGCTGGTGAAAAGGCGGCGTCTTGTGCTGATTGAACGGCCTTGAGGGGTATCTTGGGGAAGTTAGCTGGAGAGACCTGACACGCTTCCGCGGTGCTCACTTCTCATCCAGCTCTTCCTCGCTGAACAGGCCATGGCCGTACATGAGCTGGTGATCTGCAAGTCCGTCCGCGTCGGCGTCTTCTGCGCGCGACATCTCATAAGGCCGATGCGGGGGCGTGGGGTACGTTTTCCGAGAAAGAAACAAAGGAGTTGGAGAATGTGTGTACGCGGCTCACGGATTCTCGACATGTCGTCGCGGGGAAGAGCCAGGCAGTCGTCGCGAACGCGAGACCCCGTGACGCGCTAATGGCGGGATGTCGGCTACTCCCGAGCTCGTCCAGTGAATCCGAAATACTCGTGCCATTGGGAGGAATCAGCTTCGAGAGGGTTGTCTTGTGCTGAGGTGTCTGAACTTCACTGCGCGGAAAGAAACGTTGGGCAGCATCTCTGAGTGAAAGCAAGTATGCGCAGTATTCAGTGCGCACCCGAACACCATATCAGCATGTCGAGCAGGCTCTGCGATGCCGGATGGAATGTTCAGCTTCACCACGATCCTCGCCTGGTCCAGTGAGAGCTGCACACGTTGGCCGTTGGTTTCGAGATGTCGCTGAGTTTCTGGATGGTCCAAGTCCATGGGATGGAGAGGCCCTCATCTGCAGCCGACTGAGAAGAGTACCACGGCACCGCCAGATCCGCTCTCCGAAAAGCAGCAAGGTCAGACACACTTTGTTGGCATCACAATAGGTGATTGTATGCACAGGTGAAGCTTCTTCGAATACGTTGTATTGTAGTCGAGTGTAAAAGCTTGCCCTCGAAGCTATTCCTCGAGAGCGTAGAGTAAATACAGTATTTCCCAAGCCTTAATTGTCATATGACTAATCACATGACAATTTATCATATGACCCGTATGCCGACACACTTCATCTTCTACCATCGTATCAGCACAATGCATTGGACGCGCCACGCTCGCTTGCACGTGTTGTCTCCGCCACCCGCAGCCTCTCCCCGTCTCATCCCTTTCCCACCGAGACCCAGGCGGCGCCACCTACGCAAGCCAGCAGCAGCACTACGACTACTGAGGCTCGCTCCCGATCGCACAGAGGAGATCTAGCGCGATGGCGATGGTCGCTCTCGACATGCAACTGGTTTCTCTTGCAAGGGGG
>JAENRP010000446.1:0-14467 GCA_024741835.1 Diplocarpon mali | reverse complement strand
TCAGGGTTGGCGAAGAAATTCGTATCGCTGCGGTAGGTAAACAACCAAATACGTCGAAGGGTCGAGCTAAGCGAGGATCGCATTCGAACACACGTCCTGGGCGACCGATGCAGCCGTGGGGTAGCGCGCACCGACGCCGAGGAGGATATCGATGTGCACATTTTCCTATGAGGACCTGTTTTCTCGTCCGTCGCGCTGTCAGAGAAGGTTGCGATTCACCACCGCGTCCCGCCATGTAGGCAATACGCGGCAAACACAGCGAGTCGCTACCACAGCAGGCGCACTCTCTACCTACCTCTGTCCATCTGACCCTCGAGTCGGTGGAGGTAGAGACTGGTTAGAGGATCCCTCTTCGCCCTCCATTCCTCTGCCTCTTGCTCTGCCTCTTGCTCTGCCTCTTGCTCTGCCTCTTGCTCTGGCTCTGCCTCTTGCTCTGCCTCTTGCTCTGCCTCTTCGCTCTGAGCCCCACTCACCCATATCACACCCAACCCTATCTATCCTCTCAACAGCAAGCCCCCTCGATCCAATTCCTCGTCCTCTCTCTCTCTCTCTCTCTCTCTCTCTCCCCCTCTCCTTCTCTCTAATCCAAACGTCAATCCACAAGCCACGATCCGCGACCCTCCGCACCCGACCTCTCCCATCCGACTCCTCGGGACTCGCGAGAGCCCCGGGGCTCAGCTCCCCCCCGGCTCGAGCTCAAGGATGTTCGGCTGACGCAGCCTTTTCCGAGCTAGCTGCCGCCTCACGTGCGGTGCTTCTTCCCCTCTTCTCTCTTCCCTCTGGTCGGCTTATAGGTCATGTGATCTGGCACATGACAAGGAAGGTTTGGCAAAATACAGTATTTACTCTACGCTCTCGGGGAATAGCCTCGAAAGCCAGCTTTTACCTACGAATATAATCCCACGTATTCGAGAAGCTTCACCTGTGCGCACAAGCACCTCATGTGAAGCCAACACCTTTCCTCTTCCCCTGGCTCTGACTCCCGAGAGTACTGGTCCCCTCCTCCACCCTCCTCTACTCGGCGTGTGTGCTGTTAGTCATCGTGCCTTACCGGGCCTCGTCGGATCAAGCCGAGACGGTCTCAGGGGAGGGGGGCTTACCTGGTCTGCCGCAGTGCGGTGTGTAGTGTGTATATTTAGAGGGGGGGGTACGAGGATGCATGCATCCCGGGGTCGAGAGTAGACACGGGGGAGCCGCCGGGCGAGGGGCTGGACTTCTAGAAGCCCTCGGATGGGTCGTCTCGCGCTGGATGCGCAGGGCAGGGCAGGGTAATCCAGAACGGGGTCTGCGTAGCGCAGCTCGTATCCGCTGGACTGCGTACGGTCCGCAGTCCCGCGGGACTCGCGAATCCGGCGGGTATTTACTTTTGGTCCCTGTCGGGAAGCGGGTCATGTGATTCGTCACATGATATCGAAGGCTTGGCACTACTGTATTTACTCTACGCTCTCGAGGAGTAGCTTCGAGAGCAAGCTTTTACACCCGAATACAATCCAACGTATTCGAAAGGCTTCACCTGTGCACACAACCGCCTAATGTGATACCAACAGTCCCCCTCTGCCTCGCGGCCTCGTAGCCGAGCTGGGCTGGGGACCGAGACAGCTACCGAGACGGTGCGGTGGGCTCGCCGGCCCGGGAGCAGATCGACCGGGCGGATCTATCAGAAAGCATGCTGTTGGGTTGAGGCGCTTGGCGGGAGAGACGCAACGGCTTGCGGCATGGAGGGGTTGGTATTATTCGATATCATCTGCCCCGACGCGGGGGCCTCGGGGGCGCTGCTTGGTCCTCTTTCGTACGAGCGCTTCCTACCCGGGCCGGGGATCCGCGAGGGACCTCGGCCGGAATACCCGGGTATGCAGCACCCCTACTTCGAGGTCGCCTTACCCGCCTTACCCGTCTTACCCGCCCTACCCGCCTTACCCGCCTTACCCGTACCCGCCACACCCGCCCGACCCACGCCCGTGACCAATCCTGGAACAAGGGGGTGTGTGATGTGTCGTCCCAGCTCCAACTCCGAGGCCCAACTCCCTCCGAGGCCCAACTCCCTCCGAGGCGCAAGGCGCGACATGAATCCTCCCTGATCACGTGCACCGGCCTGCCCAGGCGAGGTAGCTCGCTACGAGGACTTGGCTACGAGGACCACCTACGAAGACCAGCTACGAAGACCACCTGCGAGGACCATCTACCATTTACGAGTCACTTACCTACGACTATTCCCCACCGACCTGCGCGAAGAAACCTCACGTCCAAAAGACAGAAGACGCCCTGAGTGGGCCCACGCCTCCCAAACACCGGGGGCTCGCTTCGCGTGCGTCGTAATCAGCAACTGCTGCATGGTCATTGGGTGTTTTTTCGCTGCATTCCAATCCGACAGCTCATAGATAAGGGGCTGTACTCCTACGGGGCCTGAACTCTCTGGATGCCAACGGCCGACTGCACTCGCAGTATGCACTTGCAGCTTCCGGGGGGGTCCGTCCCTGGTGCGTGAATCTTATGACTCTTATGAATCTTATCGTCCCAGGGACTCGCACTCGCACGCCCGCGGGAATTTCGAGCAGGATGCGGCGCGTACGGATGGTTATGATTCCTCAGGTACGAGGACCTACCGCTGGCGGGGTGCGGTACAGCCCTCCGCCTGATAGCATCAGACGGGCTGCTTGGTCCCGGAGTCGTCTCCTGAACGTGTACAGTGTACCGTGTTACGCCCCTGGGGAGGGGGAGTGTACACAGCATAGGGAGAGCTTGAGCTGAGCTGGGAGAATGGCTTTTCCCCAGACCTTCCTGCGCTGCGAAGCCTACCAGGCTGGAGACAGAAAGCCTCGCTATTCTCCGCAGGTCGGTCGACGCGAACGACAGAGGCAAGACGAGAGGGGCGAGGAGGCGGCGAGGCGTGTACAGCGTCCCTGGTAAGACAAAACGTCGTGAAGCTTCTCGTCAGGCCGGAGTAAAACCATCATGACCTCCTTACTTTTGGTCAGTTAAGGTTGAAGGCGTTCGGCCCTGCCTCGCCTGCACTTCTCAATGGTCGGATCCCTCTCTGACTTTTGCTTTCCCCTTTCCTTTTGATTGCCTTTTTCTTTGGTTCCTTTTCCCTCCTCGGTGAGTTTCTGCCCTGGTTTGGATCCGCCCTCCGCAGCCGCGAAAAAGAAAGGAGAAGAGGGGAGACGATGGTAAGCAGAAAGCCAAAATAAGAAAACATAGGGGGCGCTGCCGATGCATCCTCCTGCCTCCCAGGTCGCCCGAAAGCTCGGCGGGTAGACCCTCTCGACCGGCGCTGCTGAGCCTTATCGTGAGGCCGCGTCGAGGAAGATATGACATCTGCGGTGCACCGTGTACAGTCCACAGGAGGGAGGGAGGCGTAGCAAAAAGAGCAAATGCACCAGCGCTGAGTGGCGCCAAGCGGACGGGTGCGAGGCCAGCTCCATGCATCGGCATCTGCATCGACACCTCACAACTCCTACGATCTACGCTACTTCGCACCGAGTCCACTGGACAGGTGGGTGGGGGGGTGGAGGAAAAAAAACAAAAAAAAGAACAGAGAGAGGCGGGACGGTGATGGTGATGATGATAGCGATGTGCAAGAGTCCGACGGCACAGCAGCTAGGCAAGTCCGCGCAGCATCCCACAGCCAAGGGTAAGGGGGAGGGGGTGAGGCCCTCGTCAGGAGGTACTTAGTATTTGCTCTATTTACTTCCTACTGTTTACCCTCCCATGTGGGGGGGGGCTTGGCAAGCGAGACGTCGGGCCCGGCCCAAGTCGTAGTCATACCGATAACGATAGCGATTCCTTGGCGAGTTGTCGGATCTACCTTCCCTTCCTCTTGGTGCGAGCACTACCCTTCCACATCCCCTTCTCGCGCCCTTCTCCTCCTCCTCCTCCTCCTCCTCTCTTCTCACTCGCACTCTCACGTCTTACCCGCCTTCGCCGCCAGCACCGTCAACTGCGCAGAATGAAGACGCAGATGGGAAGAGCATGCCTCTTGCTGCCGAACACGCTCCCATGGCCCGATCGGCCTCGACACCATCCGCCGAGAGCGCCAGCCTCGCCCGCCCGTCCGCCCCCGTCGTGATCCCGCGGCGTGGTCAACAACTGCATCCCTCTCACGACCGGAGCCGGCATGGGAAGAGGGAGCGGAGGCCGAGGGACAACCAACACTCGCCCGACGCCATTCCGCCCGCGGTCGCTGCGCTGCTCGCGCTCACCGCGATCCCGCCCCAGAGGGGCCGCCGGCACCAGAATGGCCCCGGCCAGCGCTTGACGGTCGATGCCATCCTCGAACACACCAGGGTCGCCGAGGAGCAGCGGCGCATCGCGCTGGGGAAGAGTTCTCTGGATGTGCTGCTCAGCCCCCCGGGGGCAGACGGCGAGGTCACCGAGAGCGACGCAGGCTACGAGTCGGTGCTGTCTTCGCGGACGATATCGAGCGAATCGGTGCCGTCGCTGGAGGACGACGGCTCCGTGTCGGAAGCCTCGCCGTCCTTTGGATCGCCCACGACGCCCGGCAACGGCGCGCGCGGCCGGCGCCCCGCGCGGCGGCGGATGCAATCCCTCCCTCTGCCTCTCGTGGGGCCTGCCGACAGCCACCCACTGGCCGAGGGGGGCGTGGACGGGCTCGACTTTGGCGCATTCCAGAAGCCACAGCAGGGGCTGGAGGAGCCGCAGCAGCACCCGGGGCTCGAGCCACGGCGGAGGTCGGCGTTCACGTCCAACCTCACGGCGTCCTTGCGGGCATTGAGATCAGCGGCCAGGTCCCTCTCGAGTCTCACGACGCCAATGGTCACGCCGGATGACTTTCTCACGCGGTCGATCATCTCCGTCAATCCCCAGGTCCCTTTTACCGACGAGCGGATGCCACGGCTGGAAGACACCCCGACGCCGGCACTTCGCCGCTATCTCAACCCGACCACCAACGCTCCGAGCGAGGCCCACATCTCGGCCTCGATCCAGATGCAGACTTACAAGGTCTCTCGCTCCGGGAGAGCCCGATCGACGAACGTCATCAGCCGGCGGATCCAGCCGAGCACGGAGGACGTCGTCGTGGTCACCCGGCCTCTCGTGCGCCAGAGAGACATGCGGGAGAACAGCGATTTTATTCGTGTGGCGGTCATGGAGATGCTCATGCGAAAACGGGGGAAGCTGGACGATCAGAAGCCGGGCCGGGCCAGGTGGGCTCTCCCGCCGCGCAAACCCTCGGGATCCTACGAGATATCCGGAAACGGTGTCCCCGCGCGCTGGATCGCCATCACCTACTGAACCTAGCAAGGGACACAGCCATCGGATCCCCGCGGGAAAGTTGCCGCTGTCCGCGGTCCAACGGCCACGGGGCGTGCTTCGCCAAGCGGTCCGCCGGGAGCCGTGCAGCTCCTCGGCCGCAGCGCCAATGCGATTTCGATCAAGGGTCCAAAGTCTTCCTTTTAGTCATCGGATGCACGATTGGATCCGCGACCCTGGTTTGAGATTCAGAAGTCTTTTCTGGAATGGATACAGGGTCCAGTTAACTTGGAGGGCCACAGGGATAGCATCGTACGATAATTGATCATCGAGAAAAGGAGGATAGCTCAATCTCGCGGAAGTGGGGGAGGAGAACAGGAAGGGGGGCTGGAGGAGGGTCTGCAGGGGACCACGGAGTATGGGGGTCCTATGCATAGTATGGAGACCTCGCGTTGCATTCGGTTTCGGCACTGTACAACACTTTGGTATTCGGGCGCAGCGTGAGGCGTGGTGCGTGGAACTGCACCTGGAATCGATTAGCATGTACGGGGTGCTCTTGACTGGCGTCGGGATGGTCTGCGTTGCGATACCACATATTTAGTGATTTTCTTTGTTTACCTATTGGATTCACCGACGGCTCGGACGCCGGACAGCGAGAGATATGAGCGGAGCAATGGGATAGCCGTACGGCAGATAGCATCAACGCAATATGAGAAGGTCGAATCCGCTTCACTGTCGCTGGGCGGGAACGGTCACCCACGGTGCCGCTGACTACAATGGTACGAGTCTCCGATTCTTGCTCTTGGGCCTGGTCCTCTGGCGGCACCAGAAGTCACGGACCAGGCTCTGAGCAGTTTTACACTCGCAAAGGCATGGCTTCTCCCTGTGCTACGCGGACACCACGTTACCAGCTCCTATTGATCCTCTCTCCTATCGCGCTTCTCGTGTTTTTTTGTTTTTTTGTTTTCTTTCCCCCCTTTTCTTGTTCTGGCAGATGGCGGGACCGGCTCACTTTACCTGGGGGGAGTTCTCATGTTAATTTTGTGAGTCATGGTTCTTCGAGGAACTGAATTGAGATGTGGCGGAGAGGCTGGAAGACCGAGACTGGGTTGAGAGACTGAGAGGAAACTTTTTATATAAATACATAGATTTGTAGATGTGATGTGTAGATGTGTAGATGTGTATTTACCTCGTAGGTTTGAATTAAATAGTAGAGATAGTACAAGGGCAATGAGGTGAAGGTAAAAGGAAAGAGTAGAGGTAAGCTTGTAAACCTGTGTTACTATAGTAAAGCTCTTTTGAAAGGAGGGGGAGAGGTGAGAAGTGAGATAAGTGAAGACAAGGAGTCAAGGGAAGCGGTATAGGGTGAGAGAGACAAACGCATTCACGAGATGAGCAATGATACTAAACTCCAGCCGAGGGCAAGTCTCTCATCGCTTGAGCCTCGCGTAAGGCATTGTATAGATGCTCACGTCTAGATGCAGGGAGTAGCCTCGTCTAGCGTCCCGAGAATAAGCGCCGCTTACTCGCTCGACAAACAAACAAACGGAAGGATTCATCACCTTCTCCATTTCCATCTGCGACCTACAAGCGACAGAGATTCACAACCCTCGTGGGACAACGGTACGCGCCGCAGTAGTACCACGACTCCCACGTGGAAGCCATGCTGAAGGCTGAAGCGAGGCTGCAATCACGTGGCTGCAGCCTCGTCGGTTGGCTTCAGCAACCTCCATAATCTCCGAGCTACCCGTCGACGAGCGCTCCGCAACACCTACACACCCCGAGACGCGCAGCGCAGGCACCGATGAGTATCGCCATACATGCTTCCCTCTGCCCGGTACCACGACGACCGCCGCTCGGCGCTCCAACCGTAGCTCGATGACCGCTCCCAGGACCGCATCCCAAGACCCCCGACTTGGTAACGCTGCTGCCCCTCTATCAGCACACGATGCGGCTCTCAGAGGAGCGTCCCTGGCTTACGGCAAGCCGCCTGTGAAACCGAAGCCTCAGAGCAACACCTACAGCGGGCACAATGGTGCGCTCGCTGCGGCGAGTTGGGCCGGAGCGGGAGGCTCCTGGCAGAACCAGAACGCCAGGAACATAACGGCCTCGAGACTGGAAGAGTTGGGGGGGGATCAGAAGATAGCATACCAGCATACTGGGTCGAGCGTCGGGAGCAGGTCGTACGCGGGAGGCTCGGACCGGAACGTCACCCAGCAGCGACGAGGACTCCTCCAACCTTCGGGCGCTGCTGTTGACCAGTCGAGATCAGCCTCCTTGATAGCCGCCACGCTCGCCGCTTCACGCTCGGCATCGCTGAGCCCCAACGTGACTGGCCAGCAGGAAAACCCTGTGGCGAAACTGCGGCGCCCGGCGAGCTCACGGTCGCCGTCGGTGAGGAGTGCGAACTCCTCGCGCGGCTCAGATCACGCGCTGGATACGACTTCCATACCGCCAACCACGTCCTTGATTGGGATGTTTGAGCAGAACGGAGCCTCCCCGAACATCGTCAAGCGGTCTCCCGCTCGGGGGTCGCCTCCGGCTGCTGCTACTCCCATGAAAGGACCTAAACCGACCGAATCCCCTCAACCATCCGAGGCTCGAACACCGTCACCGCTGGCGAGCAAAGCCCGACGGCCTCCCGTAGCGACTGCCAAACCCAGGCTGGCAACGATCCAGAGCGGCGTTTCCGAGCAATCCGAGCAGCGGAAACCTCCCCCAACAGGACGCAAGCCCTCGCTGCCCACTACGAAACCTATCCCCGTGCCAAGCAAGACGCTGGCCCGAAAGATGGACCCTCAACTCAGCGGCGATGCCTCCTCGGACGACTCCTTCGTCTCAGCCTCCGACTACCAGCCAGACACGACCTACCAGCCCTCCTTCCGCGCCGAGCTCGCAGCTCGCAAATCCCGCTCCCACGGCCTCTACTCCAACCCGTCGGCCACTTCCTCCGTGGCAGCTGTCGACTCCCTCGCGAATGCTATCGTCGCCTCATCTCTCGCCTCCTCGCGGGGAGCCTCCCCCTCGACAGCCTCACTCCACCCCGCCCCTCCACCCCCACGTCGGAGCGGCCGCTCACACCTCTTCCACCACGCCAAAGACGACACGAAGTCGCGCACGCCCAGCCCCGCGAAACCGCCGGGCGCGCTGCTGCGCACGACCATGCGCAAGCCGAAGAGCAAGGAGGAAGTCGACGAGGGGGAGAAGCGGCGCGGGAAGAAGAACCTAGTCAAGAAACACCCCAACAAGCACCACGAGGGCGACCGCAAGCGCTGGCGGGACGCCATCACAGAGCGGGAGCGGAAGCGGTACGAAGCCGTCTGGGCATCCAACAAGGGACTCTTCGCGAACGGCGAGCCTGGGAGCGAGACGCGGGTGGTGAATGTGGTCGTGCGGGATGTCTGGAACCGGAGTCGGCTGCACACCGATGTGCTCGAGGAGGTGTGGGAGCTGGTTGACCGTGGCAAGAGGGGCGCCTTGGAGAAGGAGGAGTTCGTGGTGGGCATGTGGCTCGTAGATCAGCGGTTGAAAGGGAGGAAGCTGCCGATCAGAGTCAGCGGGAGTGTGTGGCAGTCTGCTGGGGCATCAGCAGGCAGCGGGATCCAAGTCCGGCAGGTCAAGCGCTGACGCGCTCACGGGGAGGGACGCATGAGGAGGGGGAGCTAGGGGGAGCAAGAGCCGGCAGTAGGATCGCCATTGGATTGGATATGGCAAGTCGTTTGTGAGGTGGTTAATACCCGGTGTGTAGCGCGATGTGAGGCATGTGCCTCGCTTGCCGTGGATTAGACCACGGCAGAGTCGCTCAGGAACATTTCAGAATTGATACCCTATGACCCAGCCCGGACTTGTCCCATCTGCCGATCTTCCCGATCTCGCCAAGCTCACCCCGTCTCCGAAACCTCTCCGTTCCGCGCTTCGCGCGCCCTCTGAATTAAGCGATGTTTACTCCCCGCTGCACGTCTCGCTCCACAGAATCCTACCCCTGGTCTCTCTCCATCCGACACTCTCCCGAACAGGTCGGTACTCTAGGGGGTAGTGGTGGTAGTGGTCGTAGTAGAATAGTACCGTACCGAGAGATCAACTACATCAACCCCGCTTACCCAAGGACCTCGAGAGCGGGTGGGCAGGTCTGGCGTCTGCTTGGGCGGGCTCGGGCTCGGAAAGGGAGACCAGGTTGATCGGGTGGATCGGGTAGAGAGGCTGGGCTGGCTGGGGGGGTTGGGCTCTGCGGCGGTGCGGCGGTGCGGCGGTGCGGCGGTGCTGGCTGGTAGTGTGGTTTGGAGACGAGGAGGGATGGATGCAGGGCTGTTTTGTTTTGTTTGGGGTGGTGGGTGGTGGGGGGTGGGTGCTGGGGATAGTGTAGTGGGTATGATGAATGATGTATGATGTGTGATGTGTAATGTATAACGTATAATGTATAGTGTATAGTGTATAATGTATAATGTATAATGTATGATGTATAATGTATAGTGTATAGTGTATAGTGTATAGTGTATAGTGTATAGTGTATAATGTATAATGTATAATGTATAATGTATAATGTATAATGTATAATGTATAATGTATAATGTATAATGTAGAGCGTGGTGTAAAGCATGTCCCGACAAGGTCCTATTCCACTTGATCAGCGACTGTAAATCTGCCAACTGACCACCAAGCCACAAGGAGATTGCTATACACAAGCAGCCTGATCCCCGGAGTCTACGGTTACGAAGCATGCGAGGGGAAGTGGGTTTTCCCGGGGATAGACTCATTCTATGCTAGAGGGGACAGGGCTAGGAGGGGAGTACATGACCCCAGCCTTGCTGCCTTCTCTCTACCCTGAATGCTCTAGGATCTCGCATGGCGACCGCCGATGAGTGCTTTTGGCCGCGTGTGGTGCATGTCCCTGCCGCGGTGCTGGGACGGATCGTGGGGAGTCGAGGGTGTGCATGAGGAATAGAAAATGTGAGGGTGAAAGTGTGGATGAGATGGGTATAGGGAGGTTTCAAAGAGAAGGCCAGCAGAGGGTGCTGGGGAAACACCAGGGAAAGCGTGGGAACTGAGCACATCAAAAGAGGTATTCTACCACGAGAGGTACTATATCAGAAAGGATACTAACGCGTAAACAGGCTACACGTGTAGCTTGAGGTTCTTATAGTCAAGGTACGAGTGTAGCCGTGCGAAGGCAAGGATCGCCGTGTTGATGTGCAGCTATCAGTGCTTTCTCGACGGTGGCTTTACACTCATCTGCAGTGGATTTATTTCCACTAGACTTAAGGATGCTTGTGCGGCATGTGATGTATGTGTACAATGTACAGAGGATAGAATATACCTCCCGTGTCAGTGTTGTCCTCTCATCAGAATCCCAGTTGAATTTGCAAGGTCAATGGGATAAGATAAAAGTCTGGTTAGAATCCGCTTCTATACGATACATGTATAGATTAAGATTGAAAAACCTCGGCTCTACTCAGATCCTGTTATTCAAGGGGAGGTATACCCACCGCCAACTGATGTTTGTCAAACAATCACTAAGCGAGTGAAACACTCAGCAAGTCTCCCAATGCGGATTTATCTTACTGCCAAGGTACGCAAGGGATTGCTATAGAGCCAGTACATTCAAATGAATACACGCACACGCGCACATATATGTAAATATCAAGTAACCCTTCTCTAATAACATACCCAGCAATAGAGAGAGTGCATGCGTGAACCATGTAGTGTTGGTCTAAAGAGCTGTTTGCTAGTAACAGAAGGGATAAATCGCTGTCTTGGTGTAAACCAAGAGATGGCTAATACCGGTGGAGTAGCACTATATAATAGATGCTAAGACGGGTGGCATCTAGAAGTAAGGCTGGGAAGGAATTGAGGTAATCTAGAGTACAGTTGTTTGCATTTTATAGCATTTGTTATGTTTTGTTAATTATTTCCTGACGCTTCTACTCTATGCGTAGTCTATTTCATGATTTAGTCTGCTTCATTCTCGTTCCACAGCTGCACATTACTAGAAACACTTAAGGTATGCGGATAGATCTGGTTTTATTTCATTCTAGTTTTATTTCACTTCACTACTCCTATTTATCTCATGTTTATACTATATCTTCTTCTATTTTCTTTCCTCTCTACCATCTTGTATAGCCTATCTTTATTTATTCGTCCAGCCACAGATAACTAAACCTACCCAGAATACATATCCACATCCGTTTCTCTCGAATTCATTCCGCGATATCGTTGCTTGTCTCTTTATCTTCTCTTCTCTTTCGTTTATCCGATTCTAGTCTATTTCATTCCAGCAGTCCTCAAATCGAAAGTCTGCCTGTATACCTACGTCCTAACTACCAGCTCTTTTCCTAGAAGATCTTATCTCGTCTCGCCATTATCACTATATTTGAAAACACACATCTACACATCTACACATCTACACTATAAAAACTCCACACAGGCATCACTAATAAGATGCACAGACTCTGTAATCCTTGTTTCACCCAGCTCAGGATCTAAAAATGCTTTCAGATACTAGCACATGCACTCAGACGAACCTCTCGCTACGAATGCAACCCGCCGTCTTGCAATGCCAATTGTCAATACTTAATTTGTTGCGGGCCAAACGATACGTCGCTTATTCTAGCGATGGGTTTCTTTCTCTCTTGAACATCTTCTACTCACTTTCCTCTCCTTGACCTCATATTCGCCAGTGGGATCACGAAGCGCGTTCTGGGTAACGATCTCAGTTCTTTGCTGGTGGAAGTTGAATCAGAGGCATAGCCATGTCTCATTGCAAGTATTACTTCGTTCCATTCTCGATCTCTAGTCTATCTGGCCGTCATTAATTTGCCCGTGAGAGCTACCGCCTGCGTACCGCATAATCGACTCCACCGCGAACGCTACCTGTCCAAATGTCCAATGCCTCCCTGATTCATGATTCATGATTAATGCCCTATGTACCCCGAATCACCTCATCCGTATTACAATATGTACACCCATACGAAGAGGGCGAGAAGCAATAACACCAGGGCAGGCGTTACGACCCCCCTCGAAATCTCGCGAATAACAACTTCTGGCTGACTCGTCACCCGATCTGCCACCATCCTATCCTTCCCAACTATGAACGTTACCTGCGGTGTTGGCGTGCGGGAGAGGCTCCGCACCACGTCGTCGAAACTCAATATCCTGCCTCTGAACTCGATGACCTTGGCCAGGGGACCGGCTACGACACCCAGGAACGTACTGTCCTTGGGTCTTTCTGCGGTGTTGGGACCCTCCTCTTGGTCTTGTGGCTCATTCTGCTCGCGCTCGATGGCGTGACGGCTGATGCGCTCCTTGGCTACGCTTACGCTGTCTCGGCTGGCGTTCAACGGACGACCTCGCGCTGCGCTGGCGCTTGTTTCGAGATTGTCGTCTGAGGTGCCGACAACAGCGTCGAGTTGGTTGATTAGTTGGACCATGTAAGAGAAGATATGCTGCGCCTCGAGCACGATATCGTCTTTCTCTCCTGCCGTAAGCAGAAGCTCAGCTTCAGCAAGACGTTTCTTGAATTCCGTCTTGATATCCTCGCCATCCTGGTTGCCGATGAAATTGAAGAACTGCAGCCCAGCAATCGGTTTGCTGGGCCGAGCAGGGAACTCATTGCTAGGTTGCGAACGGGCAGACACCGTGCCTGGTTCTGATAGAGAGGTCTTTCGAGAGGTTGAGTGCGGAGGTATGCTCGCGTCGCCGATGCTGTAGGGTTGGGCGGGCGCCGAGCCTCGGTCCCAGAACGTATTGCCTTGGCCGCCAGCTTCTTTCAGAGCTGCGCGTAAATATCTCCCCCCCGAGAAGAGAGCCATGTAGAGGACCCATGCATATGCTAGCAGAACGTGTGGGTTCGCTTCAACGGAGACCTTGGTATGGCCGAGGAACTCGGCGAGAGGCCCGGAGTGAGCGATCTCAGCCAGCTGGGCATCGATCTTGTGGTCCGGTGTGCTCGTCAACACGCGAATATCTGCTCGGAGACGCCCTGCCCGTAGCAGGCCCGGTAGACGGAGGTGCGCGAGGAGTGAGTGTGTCCGGCCGCACGTCTGGGGCGCATGTAATATAGGCGGCTCTGTGGTCTTCGGGGAGGCAAGGGGCGTGGTATTCGAGTCCACGAGGGGCTTTTCCGGGTCGCAGACATCGTGGCTGTCTTTCGGAGTGGTAGGCAGCTGCGGCGTGGACAGGATCGTGGCCCAGAGGCTTTCGAAGTTGCTGTAGATAGGTGCAATGTGTAGGAGGCCCGAAACGTAGGTGGAGGGGCTGTTTGTGTAGGGCGGGAGGGCCAGAGGCAGGCGGGTGAGGATCAGGCGATTTAGTTGCGTGTGGAGAGGGCGCGTAGAGGTATTGACTGCGAGTCTGGTTAGTGTTTTATCTGCAAGAGGCAGAGGGGGCATACTCCTCTCCGAGAGGGAATGGGGGTTGATCGGCGGAGAAGGCAACGGAGACGGCGTGGGGATCTTGTCTGACATTCTGTCGCTATCATACTGCAAAGGCCGCGAGATCACCAAAGCGACACAGGCAAGCGATGTTAGGAATATAGGTTGGTAGAGAGCGACGAGGTGAAAAAAGGGGAAGGTTGTTTTGTTGTTCACGTGTTGATAGCTCTATTGAATCGGTAGTTGGCACGCTTTGATACAGAGAGTTTACATTCTGCTACTTGCGGACAGTACTCCCGTCTTGAATTATTTCGCAGAAACAATGGGTCAGAGCCCACCCCATTAGCGGGGAGAATAGCGACTTGGAGTTGAGCGTGGAACTCTTGCTATCTAATTAACTTTATAAGAGACAGCATTTTCAAGTTCACTTATCGAAAGCGGATGAGCTGTGGTAACCTTTACTCCGCTCCAAGCCCTCTCGGCGGAAGAAATGACAAAGAGACTCGGATGATGCGCACAAGTTCATACTTCCATACCGTCAAGGCTTCCTCTTGCTCTCTCCTTTGGGAGTGGCTGGAGTTCCATGTTTACGGGGTGCTGATCGGTGGGGTTTGACGTATGGTGCCTGCGAAAGAAAGGGGAGAAGGTAGGGTTCCAGGACAGGGACTGAGCGACAGCGGGAGGATAGTCAGTATGTCGACAACAATGGCAGAGTAGGAGAGACATCATCGCGATCAAGGAATGGGTGGAGGAGAGGAGGAGAGGTGAGGGAGAGCAAGCAAACTCAATGCTGCTCGCGCTCTCTCTCTTCCTCTTCTTCCTCTTCTTCCTCTTCTCCCTCTTCTCCCTCTTCTCCCTCTTCTCCCTCTTCTCCCTCTTCTCCCTCTTCTCCC
>JAENRP010000445.1:0-30166 GCA_024741835.1 Diplocarpon mali | reverse complement strand
CTCATCCCTCCCCTCCTCTTCCCTCCTCACCTCACACCCACACCCAGAGCAAAACACAAGGCCCAGCCTCCCAGGACCCCACACACGCCTCGACAAACAGCCAGCTCGGCTCGGACCCTATCTCCTCCGCGTCAGGTCTCTTGTCGGTGCTTCCTATCATGCAATGGTATTCATTCTATCGGCGTAGTCTGCTCGGCTCTGCATCGGTCTTGGTGGCCTTCGTGGGCTCTTTGGCGTCGGCGGGCTCTAGAACTGAAGCTTGCGGGCGAGAATAGCGCTGGCCTGGAGAGGTGGCCCTCGGCTTAGACGCTTGCTATCCATCACGCCTCTCTTTTGTGGTTTCCATAGTCGTGGTGAAGTGCCGCCTGCGAGAGAGAGAGAGGAGACTGCGGGGGTAGATGAGAGGGCTGGAGGTTCTGTTGGAGACGCAGGCTGACGGTGAAAGGCAGGGATAGGAGGGCCTGGCATCAAGTCTCGTCATGCTAGAGCAAGTGCCCACGCGTGGTCGAGATCAGTGAAATACTTGGCAGAGAGAATCCATTTTCGTAGCCTACGCCCTACATACGCACATCAGAGCTACACCTGCTCATTAACAAACAGCCCAGCCATCCCCTGCCCGGTCCCAATACACATACTCGTCAACAAGATCTTCTTCTTCTGTCGCCGCGCTTCGCTCAGTCCGGTGACAATCTGCCTCGCACCCGTCGCGCCCAGCGGATGACCCAGCGCAATAGCTCCACCGCGGACATTCATTTTCTCGTGGGGAATGGCGAGGGTATCTTTGCAGTATACGGCCATTGAGGCAAAGGCTTCATTCAGCTCGACGATATCTATGTCAGACATATGCAGATTGTACTTGGTTAGGAGCTTGGGAATCGCGACGGAGGGGCCTGTGGGGTAATATTAGCTTTCTCTTTTGTCTTTTTCTTTTCCAAGTTCAAGAGAAACTGAAATTAAAATAAGACAAGACGCTGCAGGGGGTGATTGAGAATGGATTTAGAGTACTGACCGATTCCCATGATGCGGGGTGCCAGTCCAGCGACGGTAGCGCCGACAAATTTAGCAAGGATGGGCTGGTTAAGTTCGATGGCGCGAGAGCGTTTCATTAAGAGGAGAGCGGCGGCTGTCGAAATTCAGTAAAGTGTTATCTATTACTGTCAGGAGGTACAAACCTCCATCAGTGACCTGCGAAGAATTGCCACCTGTAGACCGGTCCCCGAATTCTGGAAATGCAGGACGAATCTTGCTCAGTCCCTCGAATGTGGTCCCCCATCTTGGACCCTCATCTTTGGTCAAGGTAACCTTCTTGGTCTCGCCCGTCTTCGGGTCCTTGACTTCGGCGACAATCGGCACAATCTCATCCTCAAACCAACCCGCCCTCTGCGCTGCCTCGGCTCGCTGGTAGCTCTCGGCCGCGTATCTGTCCTGCGCCTCGCGGGATATATCGAAGTCTTTGCCGACAATCTCGGACGTATGGCCCATGGGCAGCATGCAATCTGCTGCTTCCTGGTTGGCCGCGACTTCGGGGTGGAAGGGCTTCTCGAGGCGGTCGCCGCCGACAGACATCATTTCCGCGCCCATGGCGACACCAATATCGATGCTGCCAGCAGCGATCTGGTTAGCAATGTCCTGGGTGGCTTTCAAGCCGGAGGAGCAGAAGCGGTTGACCGTTGATGCGGCGGTAGTGTTGGGGAAGCCGGCTGCAAGGGCAGCAGCGCGAACTTTGTAAGCTGCATTGCCATCGGAGACCTGTGTGCGTATCATGTTAGCAGAAGTATATGGGCTTGTAAAAGTATTTCCAGGTGAAGAGGCAATCTTCACATGGATACGGGTCCATGGCAGACGAGAGACGTACATTGCCGCAGCAGATATCCTCCACAAGTTGCGGATCGATTCTCGACTTCGCTATGACCTGTTTCAAGAGGGCGTAAACGAGGTAGTCGAGCCCCGAGTCTCTGAAGCCTCCCTTGAAGGCCTTCGTGAGAGGTGTTCGGAGCGCGAGGGTAATGACTACATCGTCGCCGTTCTTGGAGGTGCTGGCAGGGTTAGCATGTGAATGCAGACGATCAAGGATTGAAATGCTTACATAGAGGACAAGCCTGACGAGCTGGGTGTCAAGTGCTTGAGAATGGAGCTGAGTCTTTCACCTGCCATTGTGTGTTTTTGTTTGCCTATGGAGAGGGATATTGGCGCAAGTTGGGAGGGAGATGTTGTCGAGTTGCCAGCTTGTCAGGGCGAGCGTAGCTCATGGATGTCAAGGGGAGCCGAGGTAAAACGTGTTTGGCTAGCCGGATTGGATAGGCGGGGCATGCGAAAACCAAAATGCCGCAATCACCATAAACTGTGAATGATAGGCTGCTTGTGAGAGACCATTTACTAGTGATCGAAAATAGAATAGAGATTGCGAAACATCTCTTACTATTCAATCACAAGTCGCTTTGATGTTATGCTGATTCCTTGTCTTAATTAGTCGTGATTTGGACACTGTTCTATACATGATCATAGTCAAGCCGAGAGAGCCCAAATGATGGGTTCAATATGCTAAGGCCGTGCTGGAGACGTTACGCGAAGTCTTGTTTTCATTGCCTTAATATATTTGTCTTGAGCTCTGTATTTTTTTCCTTTCAATATGACTTATTAGTTTTCAACTATGGAATATAAGCGGAAGATGCTATAGTATTGCATTTTTATATTTAAGTAGACACTAATATAAAAACTCCCTATATCTTTATCATTTCGTTTAGTATACTTATGATTCCCAATTCCTTGGATAAGAGTTTAACCTATGCCTTAGTTAATAGTCATTTCTTTTAAATCTTCGGAGAGTACATCGTTAAAAAGTACTTTAATAAGTAGGATTACTCCAAGTCCTCTATTTCAAGTTAGATCCTTTATACTAATAGTGGCTATTTAGCATTTAATTATATCAAGCGTTTTACTAAAAGGCGGCGACTTTTAATTATAACCTTTTTCTAGGTGCAGTACTGATATCAATATTTCATTATGAAATAGAGTAAGATATATATATATATATATATAAACGACAGATCTGGCCCTATATCAGATCTCTTGTGCCAACGGCCTTAGCCCTATAGAATTACCTCATAAGTTGCCAAGTCCTATTTAGCCATCCCTAATTCTTACTGCACTAGGTTCCTATTATCTCTTACTGTTCCGATACTATAATGGTCGAGCCCCGAATAATTAGAACGCGAGGTGCCGTGACTACCATATGACCTGGACTTGTTGTTACTAGTCATTTTGATTATAAAGTACTTAAACCCTAAGTTGATTAAAGCTAGAACTTTTGGAAACATTGGAATAGTAAAGATTTCTCTCTATTATACTACCTCTTTTATAAACATCCTTTAACTTCGACCTCTACTTGCATACTCTAGGATTATTTAAATATATACCTATACCTAGAAGAAAGGCTTAATGAAGGATATAAAAGGAAAGAAGGCAAGTTGTAGTAAATAAGGAAGAAGAGGAGAAAGAAAATGAAAAGGGAGTATTTTCAAAATTTCGTATAAAGTCGATAAGAAAGGTTGTAATGGAAAGCTGCTGCTAATTAATAAGACGCTTAATATAATTAAATAAATAGCCGCTAATAGCGTATTAGGCTTATCTTAGAATAGAGAACCTTGGGCGACTCCATTTATCAATGTACCTTTTAAAGACACACTCGCCTAAGACTTTAAGGGAACAACTATCAACTCAGGCATAGGTTAGACTCTTATCTAAGGAATCAAGAAACATAGGTGTAATAGGTTAAATAATTAAGATATAACGAGTTTGAAGCTAGTTTCTCCTATTAAATAAATACAACTATAGCGTTTCTTGCTTACACTATATAGTTGAGAGCTGATATAACAAATTAAAAGGAAAAAAAGAGAAGAAAAAAATAAAGTAAACATCAGCTAGCCTACTCCAAAACATAAGGGGGCGGGGAGAAATAAGCGATATACAGGCTACTCACCGCCCATCCGGCAGAAAAGATGTACCTCCAAAAAAAACTACGACTTCCGATTTGCAAATTCCAATCCGAATTTCACGCACCACAATGCCGAAACAGAAAGCGCCCAAAGGCGCAGACGGATCCGAAATCAGCGATGCGCGCTTCTTGAATTTCTCCACTGATCCTCGATTCCGGCTTCCCTCGAAAAAACACACGCGTACGAAAATCGACAAGCGCTTCTCGCGCATGCTGAAGGATGACGATTTCTCCAATTCAGCGACTGTCGATAGATATGGACGCAAGCTGAGCACTAGCGGGAAGAGGAAAGCTTTAGAGAGGCTATATTTGCCAGACGAAGAGGAGGAGGAGGAAGCTGATTTGGAGGTCGAAGTTGAGGATGATGAGGTTGTGGAAGAAGAGTTGAAGCGAGCGGCAGATTATGATCCTGCGAGAGGAGGCGGCTTTTCTTCTTCCGAAGATGAAGATGAGGAGGATGAGGATGAGGGAGGAGTGAACATCTTAGAGGAGGAGTTTCCCAATATGCAGGCTGAATCTGCGGCAGTTGAAATGGGGGAGGTCTCGTCGAGGATCGCGGTCGTGAATATGGACTGGGATAATATCAGGTCTGTAGACTTGATGGCTGTGTTCTCGAGTTTTGTTCCACCTGGGGGGAAAATTCTGAAGATCTCAATATATCCTAGTGAATTTGGCAAGGAGCGGATGGAGCGCGAAGAATTGGAAGGTCCGCCGAAGGAGGTATTTGCCAACAAGGTAGAGGAAGAAATACCAGAGGAAGATTTCGAAGATAGCGAGGAAGAAGAAGAAAAGATAAGGAAAGACTTGCTGAAAGGCGACGACGGCAAGGAATTCGACAGTGCAGCTCTACGTCAATACCAACTCGAGCGTCTCCGATACTACTACGCAGTCGTCATCTGCTCGGACAACGAAACTGCGCAAAAAATTTACGAGAATACAGACGGTTCCGAGTACCTCTCCTCAGCCAATATCTTCGACCTGCGCTTCATTCCTGACGGCACTGAGTTTGATGACAGGCCAAGAGACGAATGCGAGAGGGTCCTAGCTGGCTATAAGCCCATCGAATTTGTGACCGATGCTCTGCAACACTCCAAGTCCAAGCTTACATGGGATGCCAATCCTGAGGAAGCATCGCGCAAGGAAGCCATCTCTCAAGCCTTCAGCGGGAGCAGGAAAGATCACCTCGACAATGATCTGCGCGCATACCTAGGCAGCGATTCCGAGGATTCCGAGGAACAAGCCCCCGAAGCCGATGGCTCTCAACTGTCAAAGAAAGAACTCGCCCGTCAGAAATTGCGCGCTGCTCTCGGCCTCTCCTCCGAACCAACTGTCTCCACATCTACGCAAAGCAAAGCGCCAGTCGGCGACATGGAAGTAACTTTCACGGCGGGTCTCTCCTCCAAGTCCTCTACAGGTGTCTTTGAGAACGAACCACCCATCGAAGAAACCACCGCCGAGCGCTACAAGCGCAAGGAGAAAGAGCGCAAAGCCCGGCGCAAAGAAAAATCGAAAGCCAAGCGCGAGGGTAGGGATCCAGACGTACCTGCTGACGACATCGCAGAGGCCGCAGAAGACCTGGGCTTCGATGACCCGTTCTTCGCCACGGAAGAGGGGGCGAAAGATAAAGCGAAGAAGGGTGTCAAGAAGGAAGAGCGGCTGCAAAAACGCGAAGCAAAAGCTGCGGCAGCCGCTGCCATGGAGTCGGAACGTGCTGGCCTTGAGCTGTTGTTGGCGGAAGACACATCTGAAAATCCTACTGCCCAGCTGGAGCATTTCGATATTAATGAAATTGCTCGCGCAGAGAAGAAGAAGCGGAAGAAAGGGAAAGGAAAGAAAGATGGAGAGAGTAAGAGAGGTGGTTTACAGGAGGGCTTCGAAATGGATGTTGAAGATCGGCGGTTCGGGAAGTTGTTCGAGAGCCATGAGTTTGCTATTGATCCGACGAATCCGAAGTTCGTGGCGACGGAAGGCATGAAGAAGTTATTGGAGGAGGGACGGAGGAAGCGGAATCGAGGGGAGGAAGATGGGGATGGGGTCAAAGAGGTCAAGAAAGTAAAGAAGAGTAAGGGCGACGAGAAGAGTGAGTTGAGTGGCCTGGTGGAGAAGATAAGTAAAAAAGTGAAGAAGTAGAGGGGCCCATCTGGGAATAAAAATATTATCCTCTGTCCATCGAGACTTTTTTCCGTGCCTAAAGAGTAGTTCCAGTAGCCGGATATGCGTTACTTGGTGTAGTCTGATGATAGAGGATTTTACTAAATTTCATCTTGCATTGAGCATCGACTGACATGCATCAAAGACCAAGACAGCCGGTCTCCAGTCCAGAGAACTCAGATCAGTTGCACAGCTGCAGTGACTTCATAACCGGTCCCCGATTGCTTTTATATCCAAGACCAGTGATAACTATTACCAGTCCTGACTGAATCATTCGATTAAGTTTTCCCACTTCATACTTATCACACTTTGAACGTCCGATTTCGTAAACGATAACCGATTCCCGACATGTGTATGTAAGGACACGATACTGGTAAGTTTTATATAGCGCACTTGTACCTGGACAAAGTAGCGTCGAAACTTGAAGTTCAGGATTCCAATCAGTTCGAGGTTTCATACAAGCCTCAATTCAGTCATTTGGATTCAGTCACTTCTCTGTAATGTATCTTTACCGCTCACGTCAAGTTACCAAGGTTGGGAGCTGGAGGAACTTGTTTGGATTTTCTATAAGTGCAAGAGCTATGGCAACGAACTTTTCGGTGTTTCGATACGTACTAATGGATAATCTCTGTGCTCGCTACCCTTTTTTTGTTTTTTTCGTGGTATTAACGCCCAATTACCAATTCCTATCTACTGAAACTCAGCAATCTGGGACCATCCCCCCCTCGAGGTTAGAGTTCATTTTGAGCAGTTATAACTCAATGTAACCGCGGGAGATTGAGATATTGAAACATGCTGGTGGAAAGCGGTCAAAGGCTCATCTGATGGTGAAAATATGAGATAAAAGGACTGTGAAAATTGAGCGACGATGCTAAGATACCGAAGAGGAGAAGATACGCAGAAGTTTTGCT
Source organism: Diplocarpon mali (assembly GCA_024741835.1). NCBI lineage: Eukaryota > Fungi > Ascomycota > Leotiomycetes > Helotiales > Drepanopezizaceae > Diplocarpon > Diplocarpon mali. The sequence goes on along the minus strand of JAENRP010000445.1, from coordinate 23,110 downwards.
TCTCTTATCCGTTAATTCTTCTTTTCCGCTTTTGATTCGACTTCTTGGTGATTATGAGGAGTCTCGAGATTAAGACCGAGATTGGCATTCGTCTAGACGATATGCCCAGTATGATGCATTTTGTGTCACCCCGGTACGTTTCGTGGGGATGAAGGGGCACAGGAAGAGTAAAGAGGACCAGAAGGAAAGGATCAATCGACTGATCCCTTTTCCTGTTGAACTTCCATAGCATCCTCGGCATCCCAATGGCCAAAACCATATTTTGGATTCTCATCGTTGCCTTGCTTCTTGTTTTCCTGAGGCTGCTCAGGTTGATCGCTAGGACGACTACATCCCTCAATACTGAATGCATTCCAGCCCAACTTCTGTCTATTGTTAGCACTCTGAGCCCCACGAGTACTTCGTAACTGATCAGGAACTGTAAACTGTATATAGATTGAAGGGAAGTTCAAAGCAAAGAAAGGACAAGAACTAACCTCCTCAACCTCCTTACTAACCCCATCCTCGTAGTCAGCCTCAACACTCATAATCTCCCCATCAGCATCCGTCTTCAAGAAGCCGAAGAGATTCGCCAGCTGCGCGATACTCAAGCTAGGCTTCACCTTAGTCTCGCCATCTCTCATAGCTTTCTCCACGTTTTGCAGTTTATGAAGCTGCATGGTCAGCATACGCATGTCAACACTGTTCTTGACGACGATTCGGGTCATGAATGTTTCTTTCTTTTGGCCGATACGAAATATGCGACCGAAGGCTTGTTGTTCGACGGCATGGTTCCACCAGAGGTCTAAGGAAATGCAACGGTTGGCCCAGGGGAAGTTCAGGCTAGAAGGGAAGTCTATTAGTTTTCGTTCCGACAAGAATATGTGCCAAATGTATAAAAAGATGATGACATCAAGAATCATTCAAGTCTTGTCGAGTACTAGAGCGGGCTGAGACTTTGAGTTTGAGGAGTTAAGCGAGGTGAAGTAAACGTACCCTAAACCACCACACTTTAACCCGGAAATCAGGATCATGGTCTCTGGACTGTCGCGGAAGTGCTTGATGACCTTAGTACGGTGCTCTAGAGATGAGTCACCGGTGAGGTACACGAAACCCCAGCCCTCGCTCTCGCAGATGCGGCCCACGATGCGGGCTAGGGTGCGGAACTGGACGTAAATGACGACCTGTGACCGTATCAGCGTCAATATCACAAATTGATTCTAGGCAATTGGATCTTTCCAGTGAAGTGATAGCGGTCTATACCTTATCTAGCGGCGCCTCTTCAAATCCCTTCAACAATAACGCCTTTAGCGCAGTTGTCTTACTACTCGGCGTAAATGGAAAGTAAGGGTCGAAATCGCTCTTGGCCACCCAGCTTGAGTCTTTGGAGGAGGGCTCGAAACCAATCATATCGACGCCTTTGCTAGATGATTTGAATTTCTTTTTGCTTTTCTCCCTTCGCGATCCGTCGCCTGGGGTTGTTAGCTTGTGAACTCCACTAGGACTATGCTGGAATAAGGGGAAAGGTAGAATCCCAAAGAAGGGAAAGGGCCGAGATAGAAACATGAGATTAGAAGCAGCAGCTTAAGCCAGACAGTAGCGGATCTCAAGACAATGAACTGGACAAACCGGAAACACTCTCACTATCCTCATCCCCAATCTCATCCTCAACCGCCGCCAACTTAATCTTCTCCATTTTCTGAAAGATGCGATTACACTCCGGACAAGTCATATAATCGTTGCCCTGCGCCACTAGCTCATGGCAGTAACTATCTAGACAGTCGTTGCAGAAAATATGACCGCACTGATTTGGTTGTCAGCACAAATCTCCTACCCCTGGTATGCGGAATCTCCTTCAAAAGTTGAGGATCGAACAGGTACTACTCACATCAGTCTTCCTAGGATCCATTGGAAAATCTGAGCAAATTGAGCACGTCACCCGCTTGAAAAGCTCTTCCTCATCCAGAGTCCTCAGTGCTTTCTCTATGCTGAAATTGTGGCCGTAGTCCGAGCGACCGAAAGGCAGCATCTCATCATCCGGAACCAGATCGCCGCGTTCCCTGCGCTCCGCACGACGCGTTTCGGATTGTTCGACCCACTGGTTATTGGGCCAGTCAGCAAAATAGTTGTGTGGAATAGTATGATCTCGCGATGCATTGTGTTTATGTTCAGAATTGAGCCCCATTAGATAAATTATCGGGAAAGGAAACAGCAGTGCTGTATCTAGCACCCAAAAGGCAAATAGACCTACCAGCTTGCATTGCTCATAAAATGGCCTAGCATTAGGCGTATGCTTCAGCTTGCGCAGCTGCAGCGTCAACACCTGCAAATCTTCAAAGGTCCAGCTCTCCTTGATCGTACGCTCCAGCATGAATGGATGGGATGTGCATTGGCGGAGGCGCAGCAGTTGTACGAGGAAGACGCTGTAGTTGCGGCTAGCTTCGCCTTTCCTGAAGAAAGCGTTGAGGTTATTGCGAAAGCGGTTTTCAGTCTATAAGATGCAGTAAATGTTAGATTTTTTGTGTTTCGCGAATTATCTTACATTCCATGGCTTTCAAATATCGATAAAAGTCTGTATTAGGATAGCAGAAGAGGGAACTCACAATCCGGTAAATAATCTGCTCCTCAGGTGAGAACTCGACGTAAAGAATTTCTGCAAGCGGTTTAGGCAACACGATGATAGGTCTGTTCAGGATCGTCGTCTTCATGGTGCGGCGCATCATAGTGTAACTCAGTAGTGTCTCAATGCGGCGGATGCTCTGCGGGTTGTCGGGGTCACAGAAATAGCGGTAGAAGGTCTGCCAATCCATGGTGTAGTTTGCTTTGAGGAAGCGGAGGTAGGGAAAGAGCCTACGCAAGAGCAATTTAGTTGGTATTTGAATGTGCTGAGATAATCCGGGGACTTTGATTAATTTTTCTCTTCTCTTCTTCTTTATTTTTTCGAGGATATTGAAATGGAGGGGTGGAAGAACTCACTCCTCGAGTCTATTCAACAACGGCGTTCCTGTCAAGCACCACCTATACACACTCTTTAGGTTCTGGCAAGCGAGACTAGTCCGAGAGCTATTGTTCTTTATAGCCTGCGCTTCATCCAGCACCACCCGATACCAGTTAACCTGGTGTAGCGAACCCATATTCTTAAGCGCGCCCTTCCACCAGCGTTTATAACCCACGCGCTCGATCTCCAGACGGCCTCTCTTGTCGGGAAAAGGGAACTGCTTCATCACCTCATTGTAGGACGTTACTACAATATCGATATCTTGCAGGATTTCAATCTCAACTTTCGACATGGTTTGATAGTGCAGGACTTTGGGGAATATCTTCTTGTCGCAGTGCAAGCGGATCTCGTCGATCCACTGCTCGATCACAGTGGCAGGTACAACAATTAGAGTTGCTTTGACGTTACGCTTGATATCCCCTAGGTATTCCTTGCCCCATTAGCAGGTAACTTGCCGAAACAGCGACTTTTAAATAGCCTTAAAATAAGTGGGGTTGTAAGTTAAGCGAGAACGGAGCGAAAGCAGCAAGAAAGTAAACAAACTCACCCGGCCCGGGTGGATTTCCAACCATACAAGCAAGGGTCTGTACCGTCTTCCCCAACCCCATACTATCCGCTAATAAGCCTCCATGCGGCGCTTGCGAGCTCAATTCCCTCTGCACCATCCACGTGGCCCCAAGTAATTGGTGGTGATAAAGATTGCTCTTCATACCCTTAATCAACCACTTGCCATCCTGCGCTTTGCACTTCGCGTACCCGAATGACTTACTGGCCTCCCTCAACTTCGCTTTATCTGTGCGGATCGCGCATTTTTCACTGCTGTCATCGGCTTCAGGAATATTGGCAAACAAGAGCTGGAACTGTGTCGTCTTCACTTGAGGACCGGAGATAAGCGTTTCCGGGGTACGGTCGAATACAGGATTTAGCAAGCGGTCGGAGATTGGATCGTTCTGCATCAGGTCCTCGAGAATCATTTGTCCGATCTTGTCTTGGCCATCTCGCTGGCCGAATTGGCCGCTTGTTAGGAGACTCCGGCTGTTGGTGATGACCGCTCTACCTTTGCCTTTCATCTTCTTATTGTTTTTGCCAGCTTTCTTTGTTTTCTCCTTCCCTTTTCCTTTACCACCAGCTCGGATATTGCGATTGGCCTGAACGAGAGCCTGAGCGGTCTTCTTCTTCTGGGCCTTAGAGCGCTCTTTCTCTCGACGACGCTCTTGCTCGCGAGCGAAGTACTGACGGGAATTCTGGGGGTTATTGGATCTGGATCCTGGAGCGCGACGCTTGCGAGGCTTGCCGCTTTTTGTCAAGCCCAGGTCTCCTTCGGCGTCATGGCCTTCAAAATTTTCCGTCATACGTGGTACGGCGTACCGGTCGTCCTCATCTGCCTCATCGAGATTGTCCAGCATATCTTCAGACTGAATCTGATTGAAAGGGTCATCACCATGGCGACGTACTGTGTTTTCTCTCGACTCGTGCATGAGCAATGACTGCTCGTCGTCTTCATAATTTTCTTCACCGCGCAAAGCAGCAGCACGCAGCCGTTCCTTGGTCTCAAGGCGCTTCTGGACCTTGAACAGCTCCAGCGCCTCGTTACCCGAAATGTGGTTTCCTCTTTTCTTCTTTACCAAACATTCCCGTAGTCTTATCATCTTGACCAGCTCGTTGTCAACTTCATCCTCAACTTCCATCCACGAATGGTCTTCATTCACATCACCCATGGCAGCATTCGCTGGCTCCAGATCATTTTTCTGCGGATCACAACGCTTGGATGCAGAATCTTTGAAGCGCCGGGATTTCTCGTTCGAGGGGGAATAGAAGAGGTCATAGCGAGCGTAACCACGGTCATGGGAACTGCCTTCACCGTTGCCCAGTGCTTGGCCGCGAAACATGGCTTGTTGGGCGGCGATGAGCTTTGCTGCTCGAGCTGGATCCACCGGCTTCTTGAAAAATGGAGAAGATGTGCGGGCTGGTGAGGTTTTATCAGGCTCTTCTTTTACGAAGACGACTTCATCAGCCTGGGATCTCCTGCTGGGCTGGTTTGTCATCCACTTCTTCTGTACTTCAAGAGATGCCTCTGTAGCTTCGATAATCATCATATCGTCATCAATACCGTACTCCGGAGTGGCTACTGGAAAATGCGCCTTTGCCGAGATAGTATCCAGCGACGAAACAGGCGTGCTCGCGGCCTTAGCCGGCGTAGGGATGTCTCGAAACGGACCCCCAAATATGGATTTCTTGGAGGCATTTTGACTTGAACTTAACGACGAATTTAAAATTGACGAAAGAAAGTTGTCATAAATAGGCCTGTCAGTTACCGGTGAAGATATTAAAGGTACACTCGGCGAGCGCCCTAGGAATAAGGAAGGCGAAACACGAATACTCCCATTGGTGAACGTGTTCACGAGTGCAGAAGGAGGTGGAGTCATACTTCCCCTATGCATATCTATGTCCCGATTCTCGATCCTGACTTGCGGCATACTTCGCATGGGAAAGTTGTCGCTCTGAGACTCGAGCATGGGAGTCGGGAGTTGAGTGGTTGATAGTTCGATTGTGGGCACCAAGCGGTCTTGGGAAGCGGCCAATGCTGGGGAGCCAGGAGCTGCGTTTTGTAATCGGTCTTGAATCCAGTGCCCCGGAGTCTGATCCGAGTCTAGCATCTCCTGAAGTTCTTTAAAGTTGTCCGCCATGTTTGGGAATTTGAGGTTGAAGCTGAACTCGAGTATGTTTGTATATCGGTAAGTTCAAGGCGAGAAAGAATTTGAGTTTGAGAGTTTACCGTAGCAAAGCTATGATTTCGCAAAGGTCAATTCAAGTTTAAACCAGATAGATGAGATCAGTTAATCCAATGCGGATCTGCTACCGTAATTATATGAGGATACACCCCATGTGAGGTGGTCGCAACTGAGATGAAAAGTAATAAAGAATAGGCTACTGGATAAGTTATCTTGAAAGTTAAAAGATTTGAGATTAATTTGTGGGGCATATTATGGGAGAACCAAGTATCATTATAGGAAGGTGAAGTGAGAGGTAGGTGTCGACGTGGAGAAAAGCCCGACCTAACTAATCTTCAGGGCAAACAGCTGAAAACTCTTGAACTTGATTTTTCGCAGATTAGTCAAGCCAAATACCCATCCAAAGGTACGCAGACGTGCAAGTAGTACCGATGTATGAGGTATAGCTAGAATAGGATAGTATAGAATGCTAAATATGAATACAAAATAACGGATTCCAAGATCCCGATTAGGAGTTTTTTGTAAATTTCAATTCCCAGATCTACGACATAATACCACCTGAGCTCATTTATGCTAAGTGATAGCTCTGATAGCCGGTAGGATACATTATCGTTTCTTTTAAATTATAGACTCTAATTGCTAAAAAACAGAACTTTTTGCTTTGGATATCTTATTCTCTCTTGTTAGCAGATATTATTAAGACAGAGAATTATATCGACGACTATTCCGCCCGCTGTTCTACTGGATCTCTGTTATAGCCTTAAATTTTATGTATTGATATCTGCGACCCGTTTGATATTTCTTTACTCTTTTGTATTATTAGTCTGCTTAATATTAGCGTCTTAACATAGCTAGCCTTACATAATCATGACTAATTGTTTTGTTCTGAGAAAAAGAGAGCCTGCCCAACTTTAAAGTATTAAGGGTAAGATTTAGTTTTGCAATACGAAGTAGGTTTTTACTGGAGTGGATTAGCTCATTTCTCTTCAAATAAGTTGAGCTCAATAGTCTCAAGGTTCAAAGGAAGATTTAGACTTTTGAACCGAATCCCCACAGTTAGCTACGAAAAGTGTTCGGGCAGTAGGAGATAGTAGAGCAGATCGCAGGGCCTTATGCTTAAATAGCCACAGTACACTTCTAAGAGCGCTGAAGACACTGAAGAGTAGTAGAGATACTTGATTTTCTCATCCAAAGCATAATTCTTCACTATAACTCATATTTACAAAACTTAATAGTATTCATTCTGCATTCAATAGTGTCATGATTATATGTTTGATACGGTTAAAAGTGAAACCCAACCCTGTGAGTTTAGTAAGACAATTCACACAAAGAAAATGAAATAATGAAAGGAAAATCCGGATCACTGAACAATCTGCAAAACCGGTAAGGGGAGCTGCAGGTTTTGCTACCTAACTAGTTACCCTCAAGCTATTTACCAGGGCATATGGCCTTTGAGACCCAGGTGTTTTCAGCTCAGAATTGAAACAACTTTGTAGATATCCGATATCCAGAGATATATATATATTTTTTTGAAAGTGAGCTAGTGAAACAATACTCAGTGAAAATCCGACAAACATGCTATGAAATACCAAGCTCGTTTATTTACATCAACGTCGGCTCGGCTAAATATGATGCCCACTTTTCTCGAATTTGCTCCGATCTAGGTGCAAGGAAAATAGCCGTGAGTTTTTCTCGTTTATAACCCCTCCACAGCCCAGCAAATGCCAGTGTAATCCAAGAGAGATCAGAATCGGTAGCACACTGTCAACTCAAACCATAATACACCCCTCTGCAAAAAAAAAACCAGCCACATTTCTCGTGATGCTTGAACGAGTACGCGCTTCCTATAGCACGTACCAGTTACAGAGAGCACACGCTGTGATGCTGATATGCCACTATAATGCTCACACTGTATCACGTGTTACTAGCGTGCTCTTACGTAATACTACTGATAGGGTAAGGAGCATATGGCTAAGCTCCCTGCATAGGCGCCTTGCTTTCCCTTGAGTACCCTAGCTATTAACATAGTAGCCCTCTAGGCCTCCCATACAACTTTAATATGCGCGTCTACATTTCGTCTACATCGACGGAATCTGATCATATGTCAACGATTAAATGTCATAGAGTTGGCTGAATTCGCATGCAATTACTCATCATAGTAGCGTAGTAAGTAGCCTGATTAAGGCTACCCCTCGACACTCGGTCGCAAATAATAAGCCATTTTCTACCTACGCAGCCAAGAAAAAATATATACATATAAATGAAAAAAAAGAGAAAAATAGAAATAAAGATAAAAAATAACCCCACAACGCCCTACGCTTACCTAAGCGAGTTCAATTCCTCTTACTAGATTCCTCTTATTAGATGTCCTCCTAGATACATGTCCAAACGTCAGTACCTACTTCTTCAGCGCGGGCCCGAGTAATCAGATCAACTATCTGCGTGTATAACACGGTGTCTACCTAAAGGCTCTTACGGTAACTATATTATTACCTATGCTAGGGAACCCGCAAGTCTCCGTAGGGTACAGTGGCATGAAGTTCAAATCCAAAGCCAAAGCCAAACTCACATTGTCCAGTGAAAGAGAAGACTATGCCCAGAATTCTCTTGCCTATGCACCAAGGAAAAAAATGTAATTATAGTTACAAGACCATGTCATTTACACATATGAAAAACTCAGGCGGGCAATGCATTACATCAATTATCGAATGCCTTACGGCTACTGTATTTCTACCCTTTATACACCTTATAACACATCCGAAGTTTATTGCCTTTCGCGATCACCCTAAGCCGCCAAGTCGAAACCCTAACATTTTATATGTTGATAAGTTACTGCGCAGCTTTGCAGCCGCGTCATGTACATGGTATTGGTCTCGTTAATATTCAATCTAAGCGTGATTCCCATGAATTGGTATTTACATATACATGCCCGTGTTCTTCCTACACCCGTGCCTAGTCATTCCACTTCCCAGTATTATTATCAATGACACCAAGCCCTCCCTTGACCACAGGCCAGCCGCGTTGATCTACAAGTCCGCAAAAGCCAGCTCGTAAACCAGACCGAGGGTGAGCCTGGCATGCTGCAGCATATGGTCGAAGCTGAGGTAAGCGATGGTGTCGTCGCTAGTGTGGATTCGCTTGTCCGAATCGCTGAACGCGGACTCGATGACGAAGGCAGAAGGATAGCCAGCTTTGGAGGCTGAGGCGTGGTCTGAGCAGGCGTAGCCGCATTTGGTTTCAACATAGGGAATCGTGCAATACTGGGCGGGGTGATTAGCCATGTGCACGTGTAGAAAAGTAAGCGGAGACGAGAGGATGGAAGGAAGGTAAGTAAAGGGGAGGGGAGAAAACGCACTTCAGTAACGACGGTCTTGATAAACTCCGTCAAAGCCCCATCCACAAAATCCGTGATGACACCCACCGACTCCTCCTTGCCCTGATCGAGCGTACCCTGCACATAACCCGTCATATCCTGCTGCAACATCGCCTTCACATCCCGCCCCGTCCTCTCGTACTCGGTGAAAATCGCTTGACTGCCCAGCAAGCCCCCCTCCTCAGCCGAGTACCAGTGGAACTCGACAGTATTCTGCGCCTTCCCCTGCACGACCTCCTCGCTGGTGAGCAGCACACGCAGCGCCTCGAGGATGGTCACGGTGCCGGAGCCGTCATCGTCGGCGCCCGGCGCAGAGAAGATAGACGGCAGGAAGAGGTTGATGCTGTCCTGGTGCGCGCCGATCACGACCGTGGCGTTGGACGAGCCGGGGATGGTTGCGATGATGCTGTGCTGGCCCCAGGGGTGCTTGAAGTGTGCAGCGTGTGCGCCATGTTTATCTGCGCCGGCGTTCTTGATCGTCTTCTGAACTTTTGCGAGCAGCCATTCAGAGCTCTGACGTCCGTAGTCGGACTTATAGTAGCGGGTGTGGAAGGCGGAGAACGTCTCGAGATTGGCTTGTAGGTTCTCCTTGTCAAGTTGAGCGATCATGGGCTTAAGTTCTTTTTGAAGGGCGGGTTTGGAGGGGAAGGTCGGGGATTTCTTGGAGGTGGAGTGGCCGAGGGAAGGGGTGGTGGTTATGTCCATGAAGTTTTGGCCATTCTAACTATGTCTCAGCGGATGCTTCTGTATACAAGACGACGCCGTGAATCACGAAGACTTACACGTCGCAATTCCCATTTCTCCTCCTCCGTCACCCATAGTGTTTTTCCCGGCGAGAGCTCGATCAGATAACGCTCATCCTCGACAGCGGCGGCGTTGATGACGACCTGATCTGTCTCGTGCTTCTCGATGAAGCGGGAGTTGGCAGTAGCGGCGAGGGCAAGCAGAGATAAATATGTGAGCTTCATAGTGGATGGCTGGGATGGTTCTGGGATGTGGTTTGAATCTGAGATATTTGTATCACGGATGATGTGGATGCTGACAGCGGCATCACGGGCAGTCAGCCCGGGGATGGTCCGAGGTAGCTAGATACCTGCCTATCTCGGCTTGTGCCACAGCTATACCTTGCATTACGTGAGGTGGCTTAGAGTGGCTGGTGCTCGCTGCTGAGGCTGACGCTGAAACGTGACGCTGCTAGCCTCTACAAAATGAATTATAATTAAAGACCTTGCAAATCCGCCTTCCGCAATTCCTCAAACTAATATAAAAAGATCACGTATGGCTCGGTACATTTCAAATGAGAATCCACTAAACTTTTTATTCCTGAAGATTTGCAGAGAGACGATAGCGGCGTGACTTAAATGTAAGGTCTGTGGCCACACAAGACATCGACGAGGTCATTGAAATTATTTAGAATATTTTTTCCGGGAAACACAGACTTCACTCTTAAGATGTCCGGCCTACTGCTCCTAACGATAGAGTTGTCGCAAGGCGAGCTTCCGCCAGTATATCAAGTTGAGGGAACTCTTGACGATATTTTCAGTTTTGAGCAACACCATAATTATTTTGACGAGATGTTCAAGCTGTAACGAGTCAAGTTTAGTTGTTTGTTATACCAGAGAGGACCATGTCTTTGATATTCCAGCGCTTTTCGGAGATCTCATTCATATGATTCTTGATAAGGCGGTTGGGTGGTTATTAGAAGGAGCCATATCACATCGGCTACTACTTCGCCAGTATATAAAGGAGTAGCGTTCTATTCTATCCCAATTGGGTTTAGCGTATTCTTATATAAATAGCTTTAGAGCTGCTTCTTAGCTCTTCTTCTTTATCTAATTAATTCTACTTTTTCCATTACTACTATAGAAGGTTATAAGCCTTAAGCTACTGCTATATTATATCTTATATAGTATTATCTATTATCTAATACTCAATTAATTGCACCGCCCTTACTATTATATAACGCACCCTGCGTTACTACTACGTATAGCTAACGTTGCTTATATATAGTAATAAGTACACCCTTACCTAAAGTACGCCTTAGATATCGACTGCTAATATAACTACCTCCTTATTCTTATTTAAACTCGACCCTAACTTGCTGCCGAAGCTTACTACCCGCGGAGATAACTATACGAAATAGCAATCAGCTTAAACGGTCGCTTTTCGATACGTAGGCCTTTGGCCTATTATCTCTAGTAAAAAGCCCAGACCTGCCATTATCGCTAGCAATAGCGCACTAGCAACTAAAGCGCTTATCGATATATAGGAAGCGGACGATAATAAGGCTATAGTTATACTGCTATTATTAGTATATAATGATCTTACTATATTAGTTGTATTATACGATACTTTGCTATAAGTGTAGAAACACCTAAGCAGCTATTTCGATTAAGATATAGGTAATATATCGATTATGCTATTTCGCTCGCTTACTAACCTCTGCTATACAAATAGTAATAACCTAAGGATCCACTTTAACGAGTTCTATTAACGCTAGATATAGATATCTAAATGCTATACAGCATTAATGCAATCTATAGCTAAAGCAATAAGACCTATATTCGAATCTAATAAGGTCAAAGGCTCGTTCTTCTTAACAACTCTACTAGATATAATAGACTATATTATTAATAACTTAAGCAGTTGCGATATTACTAAGTTTATTAATATCGAATCGAAAATACTAGATATCTTTAATAAATACTCTTTAACTATTAAGACTTCTACTACTACTTATGCTATACGATAGATAGCTGCTTGCGATATACGATAATCCCGAGCCGCACTGCTAGTACTATTAGGAATAGCAGAGTGCTTATAGTACTAAAAGTATAACCTTACCTTTATTAGATACATTTATACAAATTGCAATAAGCTCCGAAAATATAAGAAGCAATAGTAGAGAAGAATACTAGCAGTATTATTATTTGCACTAAAGCTTAAGGGACGTAGCGCTAAATACTAAAAGGCGAATAATGCATTAGTAAATAACGCTAATAAATCTACTAGCGATACTAACGATAGTAGTATAGAGGTTATTGCACTATCTGCCTACTACTAAACTACCTGCGCTATAGCTAATACAACTATTAACCTAATAGATAGCCTACTGCTAAAACACACTTTGCTAGCGGAAAACCTTAACTAAAATAGAAAGCGATCTTATATAAGAGAGGTAAGTGCCTACGCTACCATCCGACGGCCCTTAGCTATTACAACTAATAACCCTACCTATTAGCTACTTAATACTAGCGCCTTATAGCATATAATTAGCTACGCAAATGATTTTATATCCCTATCCCTTAAGATAGGCACTATTACTATAGCTAGCGGGATCAAATTACTTATAAAGGGCATTAGACTTATTTGATTACGCTATAGGATGCCGGACGGGTCTATTAAGATTATTAAGCTAACTAACATTCTTTACTTTAGTAAGTTATATAGGACCTAGCTCTTCTTATAAAGCTATATCTACTACTATAGCTTTAAGCTCTACGGCAAAGGTAATAACGTCTACCTTACTCGCAATAGCATAAACGCTATTTAAGCATACTACGCAGATAGCGTTATACAAATATAACTCGACGACCTAAATGCTCAATCTTCTAATTAGACGGCACTTGCGACTAGTTGCTTTATATTATATATAGAGTTCTACTATACTATTAGATATCTTTAGGTCTTAAAACCTAAGCGAGTATATAAGGATAGCGAAAACCTACTACCTTAACCTAAAGACTTCTACTATAAGACCTATAAGCTCTCTAAGTCTATATATCGCCGACTTATATTATCTGCCTTAATAGTAGCGCGAACGCTTAAACCTTTTGAAGTCATATACTCTAATCTATTTAGCAAATTCTCTTAAGCTAGCCTTAAAAGCGCTAAGTACTTTATAAGCTTTATCTACTAGGCCACTTGCTACTTATAGGTTCGTTTCCTTAAGAAGAAGTCAGACGCTCTATAGGCAATACGCAATTTTATCGCATATATTAATATATAGTTCGACTAATAGGTTATACCTACTAATATTATACTTATTAAGCGTTTTAAAATAGATAATAGTAATAAATACATCGCTGCTATAAAAGACCTTAGATAATTAGGAATCGTATATAATATAGTACCGCCCTATTACTATCAACTCAACGGACTCCTTAAGAGATAGAACCGCGCTATTATAGAAATTTCCCGCGTAATAATCGATATTAATCACCTCCTTTTCTTATAAGTAGAAGCGGTTCAAACTGCTAATTTTCTTAAAAATATCACCTTCTACTCTGCACTTAAACATATACTATATAAAGCTCTATTTGGCGAAAAGCTATCTATCAAACACCTTTATCCTTTTAATATAAAGGTCTATATATATATCCCTTTTAAAGCTTAAGCCCTTAGCTTAAAGCTACTTTATTACATAGAAGAAGGCATCTTTGTCAGATATAGATGTAATATTAAAACGTCCTACGTCTATATTCCTTTCTACTATATCATTCTTAAGTCGCGGAACGTCCGATTCCAGCTATTCTTAATTACTTACGCGCCGCCAGCCTTCTAACTTATATTAGAAAATGAAATTCTATTAGCTAAACGCGTTTCTAAAGTTAATAATAACCGCTTGATCAAAGCTTATATGCCTTTAAGGGATACTATAACTCTAGATAACCTAATATCACCTTCCTAGCTAATCGATAAACTAGCTAATATAGATAAAAACACTAGGTTATAGCTACTGCCTCTAATTGCGCTACTTAAAGTTTCTACCCGCGCACCGCGCGCAGCGCTTAACCAGCCTTTAATAATGCGGCCTGCGTTATTAAGAATAGTGACCATACGGTCAGGCTGTATATCTAAGCTATTATAGAAGAAGAAGGAATTAGAGTCAGCATATATAGCCTTCACTCTACTATTAGATAACGAATTAGCATATATGTTTTACTATATTAATAAGACTAATATTAATAATAAGATCCTTTATACGTATACTAAGGCTATAAGTGAGATAAATACATCTCTATAGCTACTGGCTATCTACTGCAAAGTGCAGGCTTATATTAATAATAGTACCTAGGAAGTGGAATATAACCTGCTAGCAAACGCTAAGATAGTAGGTATACGCTAGGTATTTAATATTAAACGCGACGAATCTAGCAAAGTTGTAAAGCGTAAGGCTTAATTAGTTGCGCAAGGCTTCTTATAGCGACCTAATATTGACTTTAATAATATATACTCACTAGTCGTCTGATACAATAGCCTACAATTTATTATCTTTATTGCTCTTACCTAAGGATAGGATATATATTAAGTTGATTTTAATACCGCGTACCTTAATAGCAAACTCAGCTATATTATATACGCTCGCGCCCCGCTAGGCGTACTAATATATAGCGCAATAGTTATACGCATTAAGCGAGCCTTATATAAGCTTAAATAATCTAATTGCAAATAGTATAATATACTATCTTAATAGCTTAAAGAGTAAGACTTTATCCAAGCGACCTTTGATCTGTATATCTTTATCTTACTTAACCTTATCCTAGGTATCTATATTAACGATATCTTAATAGCTAGAACGACCTCCGCGATATCTACTATAATCACGCGAACTAGGGCACGCTTTAAGTTCTAGGATATAAGTAGACCTAAGCTCTTGCTTAGACTTAAGATCAAGGATAGCCACTTCTATAGTATACGGCTAGTTCAGCTATATTAGCGTATATATATTATAGCGATTCTGCGCTATTATAGTATAAGCGATTGCAATAGAAGACTTACGCTGCTAAATCCAAACTCTTTTCTACTATAATCCTTAGCAGACAAACCTATCGACCTCGAACGTTAGAAAACGTTCTAATCAATTGTTAGTTCTATTAACTTCCTTGCAATTGTTAGTCGTCTAGATCTATTCTATACAGTTAGCATACTTGGCTTATATAACTCGAACCTATTAGAGCTATACCTAAAGATAGTATACTAGACGTTATACTATATATAGGCAACCTGCGACCTTAGTATCTATATAACTAATACCTTATCTTATTAGCAAATAGCGCAGTCCGCAACTAGGGTCTAATTCGTTATATACTTTAACGCCTCCTTTAGCTTAGACTTAGATAACTCTAAGTCATTCTTAAGGTATATGCTAAAGATTAATAGCTATACTATATTATAATTGTCTAAGCAGTAGTCTTGCGTTGCGAAATCTACTTATAAAGCTAAGTATATAGCTATATTATATGCCGCTAGCCACCTAGTATAAGCTCGCTAGGCGATTAGGGAACTTATTAGCAACTCTACTAAGTTGTTAACAATTAATACATATCTCCTAGTTGATAATAAACCCGCTATCGCACTAGTTAAAGACTAATAAATAAGTAACTGCTTAAAACACATCAACGTTCACTACTACTTCGTCTGCGAACAATTCACTAATAGCGAATATAGTCTTTCTTATATTCCGTCGGCAGAAAACCTAGCGGATATCTGCACTAAGTCACTTCCTTAAACTACTCTCGCTCTCTTAAGGGACTAAATCTTCGACTATAGCCGCGCGGCGTTATATTAATAGGAGACTAGCGCTGACTATAGATATTTATATCTAAGGGACTATTAAAAGGAGCTATATTATATCAGCTACTACTTCGCCAGTATATAAAGGAGTAGCATTCTATTCTATCCTAATTAGGTTTAGCGTATTCCTATATAAATAGCTCTAGAGCTGCTTCTTAGCTCTTCTTCTTTATCTAATTGATTCTACTTTTTCTATTACTACTATAATAGTGGTTTGCAGATACAGTAGCTGCCATGTCTTTATGTCGGGTCTAGCCAGGTAACTTAACTTCTACCAACTGTCTGAAGTTCTGAAGTACTAATTGGCATCACCATAGATACATACGTTGGCCAAATGATTCTATTCTATGTATTGCGGCCCTCTATTTTCTCCTGACCCTGAATGCCCTGGCGAGGCACTGCTGTTGATGCAACGGATACTAGAAGGGCCCCAGCATCAACGCGAAAAAAGTCACTAGCGCTGCGAAATTTGACTTCGAACTGTCGGAAATTGATTCTTTTCCCTTTTATACTATCCTAAGCGATGCAAACGGTAAAGGAAAACATATTATTCGCTATTTTTATTTTGTTTTGTGGCTTAGAGGTCGCGTATTCGTATCAAAGCCGTGAAAATATATGGAAGGACTCTCCTAAGACTCGCTTAATTGTAATTGACGGCGTATATTGGGCCTCAGGCGTGCCCCCAGATTGTTCACTTTTTCCTGGCCATTCCGGTGCGTTTCTTATGATAGAATGGGTATACGTGCGGATCAATTTTGTTAAGACAAAAAAGAGGAGGAATAGAGCTTAGGGGAGAGGGAAGGCCTGCCTAGTATGACCAGCCATGATATTCTGGCATCCACATAAGCACTGGTAGCACAAATCCTCTCTTTACGAAATTTATACGTAGCTAAATTGCTCAAACCGCCTACTCGGTTCTTCAGAGGTCTGAACATTGAAACACACGGTTGGTCTTCGTAGGGAACAAATCCAACCAGATAATTAGAAATTTGAAAGGTTTGGATCTTCAAATGACGCAATGCGTAGTTAGGGGCTAGCATGATAGTAAAAGGAAATTTCGATTGAATTGTAAGATTTTCACAATGCTGACTTCTAGATAGCTTGAGTACGCCAACTGACGATAGCCCCTGGCAATTTGACTCTCTTGACTATTTATAGTCCGTCAACCCAGGTCCAGGGGATATCAGATTGAATAGCGGCTTAGCTAATTTGGCAAGGCAATGGCAAGACTAAACTCGTAATGTGGAAGTCTGAAGGCTCTTTGATAGTGAGCTATTATATCGGATTTCAGCGAGACTCCATCATTTTCCTAAGAACCCGTCTAATGAGTCGGCATAGAATGTTCGACGGGATTGGCTCATGGCCGAAACAACTCGGCGTCTCGTCTCAGCTACGAATTAATGAATAACGCAATTTCCTGGGATACAGCGGGTAGTTCAAATATTAATACCTGTCAATCGCAAGGAGGTATATGGGGCCTTCAGCTTGAAAAGGAAGTAAAGCACTCATCACCTATTTGCACTTGAGTTTATATAGACCTAAATCTATATAGTGTCCACTGTCGAGTAAATTAATACTCAAGTCAGGAAACAGGAGCGGGAGAGTCTCCGCAATGATTTGGAAATTCGAATAACATGTTACTGATGTCTCGGGTATAAAATCAAGTTCAAATTATGATAGAATGTATCACAGATACAAAGCAAGTTCATAGTCTCTTACTTGAACACACTACTTGACCCCTAATATTAACCCCCATTGTTGACCGCTTGCAGGCGTCAATTTTCAACCGCCGCACTATTGTACTTCGTCGCAGGCATAAACAACACTATGTGAAAGTTTATCAAACCTTGAAAACGTACTCTCACCCCCTTTCCCTAGACCTCCCGCTCGCAGCCCTTGACGAAGTAAGCTAGAGCTACCTGATCTCCACATAACAGCTCGGCCCAAGAGTGTAACCGGGCTTGCTTCTCGCTTGGGATAGCCGCTGGGGACAACACTGCCTGCTACGTAGGTAGGTACGGTGGCGTTTACATACCGAAAGCTTTGACAGCTCCCTTATAGGAAGTGAACGTTCTCAGAAATCGGTGTCGTTATGCGTAATTTAAGCAATATCATATTAGTGTTTTATAATTACGCTCGGAAGCCAACTAATTACCGGAATTGCTTTCGGCGTATTTTACTACACCCCCGTTCTGCTAATATAAGACGATAGAAATCGCAGCTAGCACCCTGTCTTTGCGCTGTTTTAAGCAAGAGAGTTGATTAAATTCACCCAGACTCGTGATATAGTTACGATTATTAAATTACATAATTCTTTACAAAGCTTAGCAATGCTTCGAGAGACTCCTATAGCAGCGAGTATGTGATAACACAGTGACTGAGTGGCCCTGGAACTTAGGAGAGGTGTCTCTAAGCGCCGTGAACATGCGACTACCAGACAAGGGCTAAAAAATTTAGTCTTGCAAGCCATCTTTGCAACTCAGAAGTCTCCAAGTTCTTATAAAGTACTCTCTGATACCAGGATCTCTGATTGATCAAGGCCCCTTGCCTTTCCGTCATGAACAACAACTATCACTAACCCGGAGTCTTCGATGCTATACACGGGTCACTTTCGAATTCCGCTACTCTCGAAGTCTGAGACGCTAGGATTTTTCTAGGCAGGTCAACCGGGGAAGAAACTGGCTGAAGAGAAATCACCAAATATTTTCTTCAGCGCTGCAGCACCCAGAATTGACAACTAGTTGGTCACCGGCTGTTGATGACAGTCATTACAGTCATCGTCTGATCTACAGAGCAAGAGCGGTCAGTTATTGGCTCGGGAATACGATTTCATGTAAGAAAGTACATAATCACCCCAGAACTTGTACCTAGCGTAATAAACACCCTTCTTTTCAAAAGCCAAGGTTAAAAGTAGAGTTTGGACAGACAAGGGCGTGTAGACAGCCTTATTCTAAATTCCAGACATGCTTATGAATTTCAAGCTCTTAGGCAGAGCATAATCCGTATAAGAGTAGTAATAAGGCGCGCAAGTCTCTATCCATGCGAGGGTAGTACTAATGCCCAAGATTTTGATGATTTCAGGTCTCAAGTTTCTGGTGTTGAGGCCGCAGAGGAGCAATCTTCTTTGGACGCGCCTACCTCCATTTCTACTAAGCGATTTCCAGGCAACTTATCTAGGTTGCATTTGGGTTGTTCCTTGCTAGGCCTATAGAAGCTTTTAGTATAGATGGAAGTAAGCAACCTGGCAAATGAACCTTGGAGCCAAGGAGTCTTTGATAAGCAAGGACAAGCGAGGATAAGCGAGGACAAGCGAGGACAAGCGAGGACAAGCGAGGACAAGCGAGGACAAGCGAGGACGAGCGAGGGTAAGCGAGGGTAAGCGAGGATAAGCGAGGACAATCGAAGCGAGGACAAGCGAGCAAAAGCAACTAATCTTTCTCCACTCCTATCGCAAGCCATATAAGCACCATACTCAAATTGGCCCTAGTAAGTGTCGACAGCAGGTTTGCACAGCTAAATATACCCATACGCAATGATTCACGGTCTCCAATAGGGCAGTGCCCAAGCCAGACTCCTGTAGGTATTACTTATTCCCACAGGCGCAAGCGCTCACTGCCCACCGGCTCGGATATAGCCAGCGTAGACTGCCCGGTGGCGCACGCCATTCTGTTTCTCTCCTACAGACAACCAGACCACTACCTTCTAGGCAGCCCCGGGCTCCGGTGAGCATGTACCGTGACTTGGGAAGCTATTCTCGAGAATGACGATGAGAATGGTGATGCATTGCAAACTAGAGGCAGGACGACGAGTTTGCGATTGCGTCCTCGCTGGTGATCCAGACGGCCGTGGTAATAAGCTTCCGAAAAGAGCTCCGCATGGGCTTTCAGCCTTGGCAAATATGGTTACATAGTGCTCGCGGCTTTTTTATATATCTCAGGTACAATGGGTCAAAACAAGGGTAAGATTCCACTGGGAAGTAGGGGCTCTAGCGACTCTGTGGAGTCAGCGGAAGCCTCGAGCCTCCAAACGTAGCAAAAGTCGACCGCTTTGTATAAGGGGTTTCTCTATTTCACGTATATAGATCACGCCTCGCGTAGCTTTCCGGCTATTCGGCTTTTAGCAGTCGTGCTTGCAAATGCTATGGCGAAGTAATTCTAATCATCAAGTATGATCTGAGGGTTATGTGGTTCGCTGGACTCGAGAAGCGTCAAGAAAGAATAAGAGAGTCCGGGGTAATTAATCCATCAGACCCGCGTGAGAGGGAAGCTTCCCTGGCAAACTCACTATAAGCCCTACCCCTCGGGATCGAGATGTAGTGAAAAGTTCTTTATTCAGCTCCCTCTGGAGAAGAACCACTTGTACTCACTTGTTTTGATAGGCAGCGCACGAGGCATATCCATCATGTAGACTTTGAATGTCCAGGAACCCAGGCAACCCTGGATGTCAAGCTCCCCATTTGCAGCCCATTGGAAAGAGCAATTTAAAGTAGGGTCAGTCACATACAGTTCTGCTTAGTTGCACCCTATCAACCCCGTGTCCCAGAATCCGCAAATTCTGGTAACATCAAGGAACGAGCTGCGACCCTATAGCTTCATGCGCGAGCTGCCTACTTGGCGCCCTCGCTCCTCGTCTCGGCTTGCGAGGAATCCTGCGTCGCTTGAACGCGCGACACCTTGCCTATGATCTCGCAAGACACCTCAGTCCCTATTGCTTGGTTCGCTTCGCCTGCTCTCTTCCGTTTCGCCAAGGCACTGGCAGGTATAACGAGGTTATCGCAGCATCTAATTCGGATCTGCTCTGAGCCGGTAACTAATTGCGAGATCGCTAGGCTATGAGACTTCCGAGTGCTAAGTCTTCCCGACGCCCAGCTCGGATGGCCATCTTGCATCTACAAGCGATTCGTAAAACGATTATCCGTCGATACCTCCTGTCGACGATGTCCCATGCAGCCGGACAACCATGGCACTCCTCCAGAGCCATTGATTGCCACCCAAAATATGTATCTCCAGATCAACAATAAGAGCTCGTTGCTCGCTCCAACGAGAGACGGAGGCCACCCAGCTGCTTCATATTCTTTACTACCTTGGTGCTGATGATATCACCTCAAGTGCTCTTCTCCGGCGCCTCAACTCATGCCCAACTTGCGATGACGACGGTACGTTCTGCGGTGAAGACAGTGAAGGGCCCAGCCCGGTATATGCGAGCGAAGCAAGACTTCGACACGCCCTTGATGATCTCGGCACACGTCAACGCGTGATACGAACACCTGAGAAAGGTTATGCAGCAAGCGCACTCGTACGCACCGTGGTCGAACAGAGCACGGCGGCGTCAGCCAAACTTTTACGACTGGAAGCTTGGAGCTTCGTCTTCCATACGTTTTCGAGACATCCAGATGCAGAGCACGCCTTGTAAGCTGCATAGTCGTTTACATATATAGCTAATGATCTTTTGAACAGATACGTGAAGGTTGAGAGATCACAGCTTCCGCAGGCCCAGCACTGCGTCGACTTCCTTGGTAGCTTGGACGCTCACCACCTTACCTGGGACCTTTCTACTCGCGAGCGCCATAGAATAGTCAAATTCTGCTTATCGTTATCGAATTTCTCACCGCTAGAGGGGAAGTGCCGAGTAGTTCAACTCGCAGAAGAAGTGAGCAGCGGTCTGGGAGATGAGCCGCTGTTCGCTCGGCTGTCGCTGCGGGAAAGACGATTATCACGCCTATTTCCCAAACACGCGTTCGAAGAGCAATCTGCGGTGCAACTCGACGGCATTCCGATGATACCAAGCACAAACGCGCTCGTCGGGAATCAGATACTACTGGAGGCACAAGAGCTGATTGACCGTGATCAACTGTCTCTTGCGAGGTCCAATCTGAAGGAATGGCAGCCAGTGCCAAACCCCTCCCTGGTGCGGAGTCCCTCCGTGGACCTCCAGGCAGCCATGCAGTCCCAGGTCACCGTCCTCAGGGCAAAGATATGCCGCTATTCCGGCTATTTCAAGCTGACAGCGACATCCATCGATGAGCTGTTGTCCCTCCCAAGCACCTGGACCCAGCCTGGTGTGCTTTCCACCCTGGTAGCCGTACTCTGCGAGCTCGGTGACATATGAGCAGTCGAGGGCTTGCCGCAAAACGGGCGAGTCAAGGTGCGATGTGATACTCAGGATTTCCGAGCCAGGAATAGGCAACTCGAGATTGCTGGTGCCCAGATACGCTTCGTGGAAGATTTGTGGCACATTAAGCGCGAGCGGATGACGCAGCGCGCGAGCCCTTGCGATCATCCCACGCGAGATTTAGGAGTGATAGAATCTAGAGATGTAGATTTGGAGTTCCATGGAGCTGCAGGAGTAATATACAAGGTACGGTTACCTAAGCACAATCTTTGTATGTTCTAACCGTTAGAATGACGGCCGGGTGGCTGGAGGGGCGTCACGCACCTGGTAACTTTTCATTGATCAGGCCCGAGTCCGAGACGCAAGTCTGCTGGGGAGAAGTGGGCGTGCATGTCGACATCTTGTCCCGACGTGAGCTTCTCGCCCCAACACCGCTCGAATGTCGGCGGCGAGCAGGCTGCTCACGTGATCCCACGTGAGCTCTCGGCTGATGGGATTGCGTCCCGCCAAGTGGCTTACCGGATGAACTGGCGCAGCCTACGCACCGTCAAGATTCCGCCTGGCAGGGAAAAAGCCAAGGAGACTAGAAGCTCATGTCACGCTGCCGGGGTCCGACTTCTGGTCGAGTGTTGACATGACAGCTGCTGCCAGACCGTGCGGAATCCACTCCGGGGGACGAAGTAATCCATGACCCAATCTATCCATCCCTCAGTCGGTAATGAGAGAAATCAGTCACGAGAGATTCATGGGCAGGTCAATCGGTACATGGTATGTGGTTACATGGATAAATAGACGGATGGGTAAATCCATCCCTCGGTAACCGAATAAGTCAACAAAGCCATAGATCCATAACTGGATCCCCGAACCAATCAACCACTCGACGACTCCATGACTCCACAACTCCATAACTCACGAGATGTATCACAGACCGAGATGACCCAAATCTCCCCTGACGCCGAGGATCCGCGTTGGAGTGTCCCGAGAATCTTGCCGCTCGATGTTCCGGATGTCACGCCGTGTCACCTGCGTTTGGCGAATCAGCCAGCGGCAGGGAGAGAGCGGATTCCAAGATGAATGGAGTGTGTATATATGTGTGTATATATGTGTGTATATGTGTGTGTATATGTATATATGTATATGTATATGTATATATGTATATGTATATATGTATATGTATATGTATATATGTATATGTATATGTATATATGTATATGTATATGTATATATGTATATGTATATGTATATATGTATATGTATATATGTATATGTATATATGTATATGTATATATGTATATGTATATATGTATATGTATATATGTATATGTATATATGTATATGTAT
>JAENRP010000444.1:19582-30167 GCA_024741835.1 Diplocarpon mali | reverse complement strand
GTATATGTATATGTATATGTATATGTATATGTATATGTATATGTATATGTATATGTATATGTATATGTATATGTATATGTATATGTATATGTATATGTATATGTATATGTATACGTATATGTATATGCATATGTATATGCATATGTATATGTATATGGACATTTATATATATACGTATATATATTTATATATATACATATATACTTAGTACATGCCCGAAATAATGTACAAGTGCTATCTGTGCGTAATTCTACCGGTTTCTATTAATAGGGCTTATATATAAGGGGTATAGCTAATGATTTATCTATAATAATTCGCCGCTTTTTATATTAAAAATCAACGATTTTAATATGGATTCTTCATTTAATATACCAACTTTAAAAACACTTACAAAATAGACCTTTTATAATAAATAAGTATGCTATTAGACTCTTTATTTTAATGCCAATTGGACTTAAGATTAGATCGCCCTTTAATTGAACCTTACTTAACGTTAAGTTTAATACGCTTTATAGACTCGATTGACTCTTTAATATTATCTTTAAGGCTATAAAGCTCACTTAAATACTCTATAATGAAAATACCTTATTTAATAGGTTATAGCCTTGAGAGCAAATCGACGTACTCCTTAAGCTGATATTCCTTCGATTCTTTATTAAAATATCGGCTTTTACGCTATTTGTATAGCTTTTAAGAAAGAAGGCTTCATTTGACGAATTGCTTATCAAAAACCAATCCTTATATATACAAATCAGATCTCTCGACTTTAATAGGCTCTTAAGTATAAGGATTAGACTAAAGAGCAATAGTTTTCAATCTTATAAAGTGATAAAACGTAGGTTAATCTTAAGAAATATATAAAGGAATAGATTATATAAGAAATCGGGTCTTAAGAAGAATATTACCTTAATTATATTAAGGATTGATATTAAAGGAAGATTAGATAGATATTTTAAAGAATAATATTAAGGAAATATAGTCGGCATTAAAGGTTATTTTAAGAAAAGGATTAGGAAACAATAAATAAAGGTTCGTACTTTAGAATTATTATCCTAAAGGTTTAAGAGATTCTATAGCAATATCCTAAGCTTAAATTCTAATAGGATAATGCAAAAGGGCACGCTTTTAAATATACTCAATCGGTATTTAAAGTAATTAGGATTACTCCTATCTTTTAGCCTGCGAATTCTCCTAATTTGAACCTAATTAAGATAGTATAGGATAAAATAAAAGATTATATTAAGGGTAAATATCTAAAGGTTCATCGATCTTATAAGAGACTATATAAAGCTATAAAAGAAGCGTAGGAATCGATAACAATTGAAAGGATTAGAGAATTAATTAAGGAAATGCTAAAGAGATATAAAGCTATAATCGCAGTAAGAGGAGGCTATATAAAATATTAAGGAAATTGTAAAAGCAGCATTGCCAAGTATCTAGTATGCACGGCCTAGAATTGTACATTATTTACCTATGATACGAAGTATACGTCGACACCGAGGCCGGGAGAGGGGCCAGTGCCGGAACGTCTCACCCGCCGAGAACGACAGGGGCTGGCAGGACCCCGCATCGGAAAAAGCAAATCACGCACGGGACGTCGTAGGGACCTCGTTGTCTCTTGGCATCGGTGATGCGGTCGCAAGAAGGACATCGCACGGCCGGATACGACGTGGGTTGGTGATGCGGGAAGACGCCTGGTGGGATATATCCATGACACTAGGAATCAGACGACTAGCAGGAGATATATCTATGACACTAGGAATCAGACGACTAGCAGGAGATATATCTATAACACTGTGAACCAGACGACTAGTAGGAGAATCTATAACACTGTGAACCAGACGACTAGTAGGAGATATATCTATGAAACTAAGAATCAGACGACTAGCACGAGATATATCCATAACACTATGAACAAGACGACTAGCAGGACATATATCGATGAAACTAAGAATCAGACGACTAGCAGGAGACATATCCATATACCAAGACCAATCGGTGACTTTTCCACAGAGCTAAATAAATCATAGATTATCGATCTATCATACCAGAATCAAGTCCGATCAGAGGTAGCGTATCGAGTGCATTCAAAATGTATCTTTAAAAAAAGACAAAAGAACGAGTCCACAAGTAGATTCGCCGTCTACTACCTCTCCTTGAAATAAGAAGAGTGGGTCACGCACCCACCATGCTAGAGAGAAGCCGGCTGAGGGTTCATTCATCCACCACGCTGAACACAGGACGGCAAATGGCTCGTTCCCCCCCCCCCGCGACTCTAAATCGAACAGCTCCGGCGAGTCCTCGCGACCGGCGCGCGACCCCAGTCAGTCAAGCACGCACCGGGGACGTCCTGCACGCACCGCGCCGATGAGGTTTCTCCTCCTCCATCGTATTTGTTTTTTTTCCCCGGCCCCCTTTCTGCGCACCGCCGCCCGCTGGGCATCTCCCGGCCGGGCTTCTTGAAATCGAGTTCCGCGGGGCCGATTGGCTTTTGGCGCGCGTGTCAGGTTGACGACGCGGGTCTCGAGTTGACGACGCCCGGCCTGGGCGCTTCGGCCTCGACGCTTGATCCGACCTCGCGTCATCCCGGCGGACGGCTGACTCGGCGTCGATGGTCTCGCGGACGGCGCGGCGTCGGGGCGGCGTCGAGGGCCCGATGGTCGAGTGGAGGGCCCGATGGTCGAGCTGGTCGAGCTGGTCGAGATGGTCGAGATGGTCGAGATGGTCGAGCGTCGGCGAGGTGCCAGCACGGGCGCCCGTCGGTGGGAGGGATGCGGCGCTCGCGGCGGATCGGAAGAACGAGACGGCCGATCCTCCTTCAGATGGCGCCCGCGGCACCACTTGGGCCGCGCACCAGACGCCCTCTTTGCTTCTCCCTCTTCTTGTTCTTCGGCTCCGAGACTCGATCTTCTTCGCCGTCGTTGTCGTTCCGTCTCCTCCACTGGGCCGCGCGTGTGGATCGTGAATGTCTCGCGGTCGGGGACTTCTGCCCACGCCCTGCGTAGCTACTCACCATCGCTGGACTGACGATGCATGTGCCGCCGGCGGAGAGAGAGGGCATGCCGCCGCCAGACCGGACGCTCCCCTGACTCGGACGGGGCGGCGAGGAGGCACGGTCGGGGGTGAAAGCCGGAACGCCAAGGGCGATGGCCAAGAGGGTTGGCGGAGGGCTTTTATATTTCTGTATATTGAGCATGGTCCATATACTAAGCATATCCCCATGTGTTAAGCATATCCAATATCGGAGACGCCTTCACCACTTGGACGCGCACCGAGAGACTCGCGCCCGCTGCGCTCCTCCATCCGCTGCCTTCTGCCCGAGTCAAGTAACCACTCTCTCGGGCAGGGAGCATCCCCAAGAACGAGCAGCCCGGGCCCCGAGGAGGAGGACGTGTATAGGTGTGGATGACAGAGAGGGTCGATGTATCTGTGACGCCGCTGATATACCTCGGGCTTGACCTGCATCCGCCCGACTAGACTCACATCTATTCGAGCAGATGCGCCAAGCGGCTCCGCGCGGCTCTCCATGTCGTCGACCCTCAAGCCGACGATGAAAGGGGTCGGAGAAGCAGATGCAGAGGAACGGTCTGCCGTCACAACCAAACGTGTGCGCTGGTGTGCCGATGGCAGGGAGACCTGGGCAGAGACGTGAGAGGTACTTAAGCAGCGTCTTCTGCCGCTCCATCACCCTATTTCTTCCTCTTCATCCGCATCTACATTCTCTCGCTCTCTACTGCGCCTTTTGCATGGTACATTCTTTTCCGTCTGATCTTCTCCTTCAACTTCCCCCTCGCTCAAGCTAGCCTTTCGAGTTTTTTTGTCTTGACGCTCATTGCCCCCTCTTTCCCTCCCCCTTCTCCACCCAGCACCATGAAGACCCAAATGCTCGCCGCGGCCGTCGGCCTCTTCTCCTCGGCCCTCGCGGCGCCGTGTGGCGGGGAGACTCCCGTCGTCGGGACCTCCAGCCCCGCCACCCCGTCCCGAACCTCGGCTCCCTCCAGCTCGGCCAGCCCGTCCAGCCCTCCCGCAGCCGAGGTGCCCACGTACGGCCCGACCGCCGCCGGCGACGGCCCCGTCGGCTACGGCGCGGCTACCACGGGCGGGGCCGGCGGCACCACCACCACCGTCTCGGACTGCGCGGCCCTCACGGCCGCCGTCGACAAGAAGAACACGGCCAAGAAGATCGTGTACATCGACGGCATGCTCACCGGCTGCGGCATCGTCGACGTCGGCAGCAACACCTCCATCCTCGGCCGGGGCGCCGCCTCGGGCGTCAAGGACACCGGCTTCCGCGTCCGCAAAGGCACCAACGTCATCTTCCAGAACCTGAAGATGGGCCCCGCTCCCCCCAAGGGCGACCTCATCGCCATCGACGAGTCGACGGACATCTTCGTCGACCACAACGACTTTACCTCTGTCGGCGTCGTGGGGGGCAAGGATGACTACGATGGTGAGTCGCCCTACCCATGCCAGAGCAGAGCTGGGCGGAGCAGACTGTGGGAGAAGAAGAAGAATAGGAAGAAGAAGAAGAGAAATATATATATATATATACATACACATATATATCTACATAGCATGACCTGTACTGACTGATCCCTCCCAGGGCTCCTCGACATCACGCACGCCGCCGACGGCATCACCATCTCGTGGAACAAGTTCTCCTCGCACTGGAAGGGCTCGCTCATCGGTCACTCGGACAGCAACGCGGCCGAGGACACGGGCAAGCTGCACGTCACCTACCACCACAACCTGTTCGACCAGGTCAACTCGCGCCTCCCGTCGGTGCGCTTCGGCACCGTGCACATCTTCAACAACCACATCACCGGCACCGAGACGTCGGGTATCAACTCGCGCATGGGCGCCCAGGTCTACGTCGAGGCCAGCGTCTTCGACAACACCAACCTCGCCATGGTCACCAACCTCGACTCGGCCGAGCCGGGCGCCATCTGCAACGTCGACAACCTCCTCACCGGCACCTCCAACGTGCGCATCACCCAGGAGTGCACCCTCAAGGTCCCCTACGCCTACACCGCCGAGCCAGCCGCCAAGGTCGTCGCCTCGGTCGCCGGCGGCGCGGGTGTCGGCAAGATCACTCCCTAGATGGGGGGAGGGTTTGGCACAATGGGCAGCTGGGCAGCACGTGGCTGGGCCAGTGATTCTCTCTTGAGGTGCTTGCATGGCTGGAAAGACAGGCTTCTATTCATGCATCCTTTTTTTTTTTTTTCGTATATAATTATACGCCTCCACGCAATGCCACCGAGTGGATATGACTTGTATATGTATGCTACGAAAATGACGCTCATTATCACATGACTCTCCGCGTGCCGGTGAGAACAAAACACCTCTGACTCCGGAGCATAGCGTAGTATCAACCCGAGATCCTCTCTACAGCTCTGAATCTCAGGAGACTCAGCTGCAAGAAACATCCACACTTTTGCCCCACCCTCTGCCCCCCCCCTCTTCTATTCTTTATTTCGAGAGGGGTCGATGTTTGATGGTAGGGTCCGACCAGAATACAGTGAAGAAAAAGGAAGTGCGGGCAGTGGACTCCCTTCTGGTAGGCCTCTGGATCCAGCGTACGAGTACTCGACTCCGAGAACGCGAAAAGGGTGGGAGTGCAGTGCAGTGCTGTGCTGTGCAAGTATAAGTACAGTACAGTACAGTACAGTACAGTACAGTACAGTACCTTGGGAGCACGGGATATAAACCCCGTAAGCGAGCCGACCGACGCGAGGCCCTCTCTGGTCGGATGCAGACCGACCCTGAGCCGTGGGTGGAAGGTCTCGATACGGGCGTGCGATCGCTACTTATATATACGTATATACATATACATATATACATACGTACATGTAATCAAGATCGAGCCCCATTCCGGCCCGGTTTAGATTCGCCTTGAAACTCGTGCGTTTCAGTGGCTTGAAACCCAAGTATTTCTTCTTCTCCTTCTCTGTGACAAATAAACAGAGCGCGCACCGAACCGGTTCGCTGCTTCCTCGCCTAGCGTCTGGTCTGGGAACGGAATGGAATGAAAACAACTCGCTTACGGGGTAGATCAGGGGCTCGGCTGTGCCGCTGGAGCCCCACTTAAAACATGACCCCGCCGCAGTTTTCCGTCGCCGGTCGTCATCTAGTTCTCCCTTTCCGAACATCGCAGAGAGGCCAATGGAGGCTGTGGTCACCCCTCTGCTCCCAATGTCTCCGAGATCCACACGGAGATGTGGGAGGCTGGCTTTGCCGAAACCTCGAATCATTCGAGTTCACGGCGCAGACACTGCAGACCGTAACTCTCATCTCGACAAGGGCCTAGGCTTGAAAGCCGCGCCGCGTCACTGTGCAGCCCTCTGTTCTGCACATCTCGATACGAGAGCAGCGGAATCCATAGTCCGAGCCGAACCCATGGAACGATCTGTGTTCTGTCTAGGGCCCGTGTCTCCTGGCGATAGAAGAGCGACTCGCTATACCTGCGCCGCGATCTCACCTAGGACAATGATACATTCTACGCAGTAGAAAGCTCTCGCGACGTCTTTGGATGATATATTGAAGTCTCGCAGTAGATGTCTCACAGCATTGCCTGCCACGAGCGTGCACGAGAAACAGCTCCAAACAGCTAGACTTGGTTGTCACAATTAGTCTCATGCGAAAATCCCATATCCTCTCTTCAATTACTGTTTTTAATACAAAGAAGCTACTCGCTTTCCATGACGCAACCGGTGTCTTGAGCATACTCCCAGAGGGCTCGGGGAAGTCCCAGCAGTGGCCAGACAAAGATGTCCTCTCGGGGGGTATCAAGCTCATACAGACTGGTGGGACGGGACGAGGGAGACAGTTCGGCCTGGAGATCCGACGCTCGTCGCCGAGGGCTTCGCGAGAGAGCTGTATGAAGGAGAGTATGGACAGGGGTTTGATCGGGGAAAGGGAGCTGCTGCTTACAGTTTTCTGCCATGAGAGCCCATACGCGTGCTCGCATTTCCAATGGACCAGCTCCAGATCAGCAAATGCCGTCGGTGAAGAGAGGCAGCGGCAGGGTTGCTTTCGCTTGAACAGAATATGTCGGCGACTTATTGAGCCCTGGGACTGGAACTGCAAATCACAGGGTGGAGCATGTTACGATATGCCCGTCGGCGATAAAAGTACGTACTTGAAGACAACTGTTCAGTGAAAGTCATACAATTTCTACGAATTCGATCGAGTGATATTGTCAAGTGCATTCAAACACTCGTTCCGCTTGTGTTGATTTTCAACGGTCTTTGACCTGATGTCCCTCATAGCTGTGTGGAAACCCTGTATTATCAGCAGCGCTGTTCATATTGTATCGAGTCTACGTGAGAAATGTTGATAAGAACTATCATCCAGAGGCAATGACCTGCTGATTGCTTTGATTCTAGTAGCAAAATACTCGGCGCTGTTATTTCTACTTTTTCATTATAGTGATTCCTCTTCTTCTATCGCCTCTTTTCCCATCCTCATCTTCTTCTCCCTTCTCTTCTTCTCCCTTTCCCCGCACTCTTTCAACTGTACATCCGTTGGGTATCTAAAACATCATATTTAATACGCTTCTTTGCGATGGAGCAGAGAACACGAAACGTGTTACTTCCTCAACCGGAGGTGAGTGCTGAACAGACGAATCCTTGAATCAGGTGTTTATGAGGTACGAGTCTTCAAAGAGGCAAAGCAGGCCCATATTCTCTGGAAGCAAAGTTGACCTTGCGGATATGAGACTGAACCTAAACCTTGGATAATGCTCGCGCCTATTTCGTCGCTGCGGATAATGTAGCCCCTTTGTTCTAAAAATAGATCATCACGTGTCGTTACCAGAACAAAAGAGTGTGGCGCGTCTCCCACCGTCACGCACCCATGAAATGTACTCAGCATCATCCTTTACGCGCAGATGCAAGCTCCATGTCCCTTCGGTGCTTTCTTCGCTATGCGCTGTTAACTCTGGTGCCGCCATGCCTCGTGCTCTCTGTTTATCTGTATTTGTACCCAGTATTCCACCTCTGTGCGTTCCCTTCCCCTGAGCAGAATACACACGCCGAATATGTCCGTACCCTTCGACACCATACCCCCTTTGCATCCAAGGGTGCGGCAAAGGTAGCGCCCTTCCGCCTGCTTGCGCTGGGGGATCCGCAGCTCGAGGGCGAATCCTCCGTTCCAGACGCAGAGGCTGCCAGCTTTCCGCACCTCTCCAAATTCTGGGAAGATGCCCTGCGACCCGATGGCACGCGGCACAATGCCCTCGAGCGCCTGCGGCTTCGTCTGCACCATCTGATCGACTTCTACCTCGACGATATACCGAAGGCGCTTCGGGTTTACCACAAACGGCTCGATCATATCGGAAACGACTACTACCTTGGGCACATATATCGGACGATGCACTGGTGGACCGACCCTACCCACGTCACAGTGCTCGGCGACCTGGTGGGCAGCCAGTGGATCGACGACGACGAGTTTGAGAGCCGCGGCTGGAGGTACTGGAATCGGGTCTTCCGTGGTGGGGTCAAGGTCTCGGAGGAGCTTGCATGGCGAGGACAAGGCCATGACACCCCGGTGCTAGGAGAGGATCCCGCGGAGTGGAAGAAGAGGATCATTAATGTTGCTGGGAACCACGATGTTGGATATGCTGGAGACTTGACCCAGGAGCGCATGGCCCGGTTCACAAGAGTCTTTGGGAATCCGAACTACGAGATGCGATTCCGGCTCCCAGTAAATTCGACGACGGATTCGGCGGCAGGAGGTGCGGCCCAAAGGCCAGTTCCGGAGCTGCGTATTGTGGTGCTGAATGATATGAACCTGGATACGCCGGCCGGCTCCCGGGAAATGCAAGACGAGACCTACGGCTTTCTCAACAGCGTGATAACCTCGTCGGAAGACGTGGCCCGGCCTGCACACTTCACAATTGTGCTAACGCATATTCCCATGTATAAAGATGCTGGGATCTGTGTCGATGGCCCGTTCTTTGATTTTTTTGATGGTCAATTTGGCAATGGGGTCAAGGAGCAAAACCACTTATCGAAGGACGCAACGAAAGGCTTTCTCGAAGGCATCTTTGGTATGAGCGGAAATTCTGATGCGCCGGGTGCTGGGTTTGGTCGAAATGGTATCATTCTCAACGGGCACGACCACGAGGGCTGCAATGTATACCACTACATCAACCAGTCCTCGACCCCTGAGCGGCAGTGGGAAGCCACAACGTGGAAGAAAGCCCTGGATCATCACCTGGATGAGCAGACGTCTCTCCCCGGTCTGCGCGAAGTCACAGTCCGCAGCATGATGGGTGATTTCGCCGGTAACGCAGGACTCATGAGTCTATGGTTCGATGAGGAGACTTGGGACTGGAAATTTGAGTTTGCGGATTGCGAGCTTGGGACTCAGCACATATGGTGGTTGGTACATATTTTGGATCTCATCGCCGCAGGGCTTGCGCTCGCTTACGGAGCTCTTCTTTTGGTTCAAGTGGTGTCCCGAGGTACAGGAAAGGCGGGAGGGTTGGATATCCGCAAGGCACATCCAGCGAAGGACTCGAGCGCTTTGCAAGACAAACACACAAATGGAGGGCTCGCGCCAACAGATGGGGCTGTGAATTGTCGCCCCCGACCGGAAAGAATAGCCTCGGATTCGGGCTGAGAAGACGAGTTTGGATTCGTAGCGAGAATATGTGCGATACCCACGGCGATTGACTGTTTTCTCACCCCGTGAGTCGATTGTCTTACCGTTAATACAACCTGGAGTTCTTCAGATACAACGCTCTCTCTCATAAACAGCACCTGCCAAGTGGCTACGTCTGTTCTTGATTTCATGCTCAAAAAGTGTCTGTCAAGGTCTGGCTCCTGTCCACACTAGGCCTAGCTAGTGCTCCCGCCGCTTTCCAATTACTCTATTACCGTGGGTGATGAGGTTTGCAATATTGATCATGTCTTTTCGCAACTGCCCAGTGCTGGTCAGAATCAACTTATGAAGTCTCCTCATGCCGAGGGCGCGCTCAAATCTTCTTATTTTGCCTCCCAAGTCTTCGGGGAACCCAGATTTTCAATGGTGTCTTTCACCACTGGCTGGGACCGAGTTTTGAGCCCCAAGTGGCACTAGGTCGCATTTTGTTGATCAAGCGTTCTACTACCTCATCGCACCAAAATCAGAAGCTTACTTGCGCACACATTACCCGCTTCGATTCCTCGCAGTGTTCTTTTGACTGTTTACGCCATTTCGCAGTTACTCCAACCTCTGCAAATATCTGAATAACCCAGGGCATTAGCAATGTCTGCCAAGATATCACATGCGTCAGGTTCTGTCGAAGATCAACTTGCGACAAACAGTACTTTGGTAGAAAGATCTGTCGATTGGCATGACGTTGGCTGCGTGCCATGCCGCTGCCTGAGGAGTTTCTACCGTGGAAACCAACACTCGACGCAGACGCCGTCGCCACCAAGACCCGGCCAAGTCTTGTCAAGCTGCCGAAGGAGATCTTCGAAAAAATCCCGCTTCATCTAGACGATCCATTCGCTGCCGCCCTGATGCTCACATGTCACGACGTAGAGAAGAAGTTTGGAACGGAAATCTTCTTTTTTCAAGGGCGCATGGCTTTCGGGAC
>JAENRP010000444.1:7370-19572 GCA_024741835.1 Diplocarpon mali | reverse complement strand
AACGATGTCTTTGACTACACGACTTTCCTCGGCCTCCTGGATCGCGATTCCCTCGAGTTTATGTACTGTCACCCTTGCCGGATGCTCCACCGTCCTGCACTAGAGACGGATGCTTTTGACGTGCCCCTGGACGAAACAGGGCCCAAAGAGGTGGCATACGGCTTTTTGCGCCACAAGCTATGCTTGAGAGATACCGGCTTTCTGTTCTCGAAACTCCACTTGCTGATGAAACACCACCGCGCGGACCGCCAACACTGGCTCTGTTGGCCGATTTGTTAAAGGGGGGGTCAATACAACGAAACTGGAGCGACGGGTTTCTCGCCTTTCAAATGTCTGATACCGCATGCATCAGCGGTGGGCGCCTACTCATGCGTGACGAGTATCTTGTTCTCTGGACTGCCAAACCACTTCCTTCCAGCCGACGATCTCCTCCCAGCCGGAGCCCATTCGCAGTTGGCACACGCACCGGCTGAGTGAAACCATCCAGCGCGGCCGTCAGAGAAGTCAAGCTCCCACGCTCAATCAGCATCCTCATCTACCCGCACCACGGCCGCTGGAACCCTACCACGGGGGGCTTTTTCGGTGTCGGCCTGTCCAACCCGAAGCCTGGTCCCCACGACTCGCTGAGGTCCTGCGACCGCTGCCCGACCGATTTCACCCCCTCCGAACGTCCTGCGCCGCATGGGAAAGTGACGCTCGAGTGTACAGTCTGGAAGGACTTTGGAAATGGACGGGAGTGGAACTACGACGCGTGGTGGAGCCAGGTCGAGCGTTACCTTTGGTCCCATCGGATCCTCTGGCCGGCTCCAGGTAAGGGTTGTTGTGCACCTGTTTTCATCGCGTCGCAGGGGAATATCAAGCGGGACTCTGAAAAGACAAGCACTAGGGAAGAGGGCTAAGCGCGGGCTTCCTGAGACTGGAGCGTTGATGAGAAGCATTTCGTCTCAGGGGAAGGGGGGTGGGGAGGGCGGGGTGCGATGGATGGCCGAGCACATTGTATCAATCGAGCGTGTCCCGATAATTTTGGAGAGAGATAGAGGGAGAGGGAGTAATATACTCTATTTGCAATAAACTCGTACATTGATTTATATATATGTACCAAGCACTAGCCCAGTTGTAGTCGGATATAAGTTCTTCCACTCGCAAGCCAAACTGCACACACCCCTGTACTTTGTTAAAATACAAGCTTTGTTTGTCGCTTGTTGACTGGCTGAAAAGCCTTGTGGCCCCACCTTTAGGGATTTTTATTGCTAAGAAACGTCATGGCTCTGGCGGGGAAATGTTCGATGATGGCAACATTTGTTTTCTTCAAAGCGCTATTTATATTGACACGCCCCCCTCGAATGTCACATTGCATCGCAACCCTTCCGCAGAACACAATGATCGATTGTGAATAGGGCCAGGCCCCTGAAGAGACACAAAGACGCGGAAATGAAGCCAACCACTGACACAGATGTACAAAAGGAAGGGTTTACGGGTGCTGGGGAGGAAACAACATTACCAGGGCAGCAGCCAGAGCCAGTACACGGACTTACGCCCTTGTCATGCTCCAAGAACCTCCCAAATCCCTCCAGCAGCTCTAATAACAGCATCGAAGAGCAAACAACCGCCGTCCCAGAACCGCCACCACCAAGTCACGATGCTCCCCTTGCCCAGCCGACTACGAGCCCCGAAGACACGCGCACCAAACTCGAAACCACCATAATCGTCCTCTCCCTCTGCGCCTCGGTCTTTCTCGCTGCCCTCGATACCACGATCATCACAACCGCGCTCCCGACCATCAGCGAATACTTCCACTCGAATGCCGGCTACACGTGGATCGGATCTGCCTACCTGCTCGCCAACGCGGCTTCTGTGCCATCATGGGGGAAGATCTCGGACATCTGGGGGCGCAAACCGATCTTGCTTGTCGCGTCGGCCGTTTTCTTCATCGGCAGTCTGTTGGCAGCCGTCAGCGTTAGTGTTGGGATGCTGATTGCCGCGAGAGCCATCCAGGGCATCGGTGGCGGGGGGCTGATTATCTTGGTCAATATCTGCATCACGGACCTGTTCAGCATGCGCAGTCGAGGCGCGTACTATGGTGTGATTGGGATGGTATGGGCGTTTGCGAGTGCGGTGGGTCCGATTCTGGGGGGAGTGTTTACGGAAAAAGTGAGCTGGAGGTGAGTGTAGATTCCTACCTCGAGGAACACCTGATCGTCCACCAAGTCTAATTCGTACTCAGATGGTGTTTTTACATCAATCGTAAGTGCTGGATCGCTACACCTGTGGACCACGGCTGACGAACTGCAGTGCCAATCACGGGGACTGTCTCCATACTCCTCTTTTTCTTCCTACATCTGCACAACCCTCGGACACCAGTTTGGGACGGCCTGAAAGCCGTGGACTGGGCTGGGTCTTTGACAATTGTCGGAGGCACATTGATGCTCCTCCTTGGCCTGGAATTCGGCGGCGTCACTCATCCCTGGGACTCGGCAACCGTCCTCTGCCTGATCGTCTTCGGCGTCATGGTTGGAGGCCTCTTCATTCTCAACGAGTGGAAGTTTGCACGCTACCCGGTTATGCCTCTGCGGATCTTCAAGCACAGATCCAACATCGCCTCCCTTGGCGTATGTTTCTGCCACGGCTTTGTCTTCATCGCAGGCACTTACTACGCACCCCTGTACTTCCAAGCCGTCTTGGGAGCGACACCGCTCCTCTCCGGGGTCTACCTCCTCCCGTTCGTAATGTCACTCTCGGTAACGTCAGGTATAACTGGTGTGTTCATCAAGAAGACCGGTAAATATCTCCCTGCAATCTGGTTTGGCATGAGTTTCATGCTTCTCGGCTTTGGGCTCTACATCGACTTCCCTCGTCGTCCTGGCTGGGCGAAGATAATCCTGTATCAAATTGTCGCTGGAATCGGTGTCGGCCCTAACTTCCAATCTCCCCTGCTCTCTCTGCAGGCTATGATCGAACCGAAAGATATCGCAACCGCGACAGCGACGTTCGGATTCACCCGCAACCTAGCAACCTCTATCTCGGTGGTAATCGGAGGCGTGGTCTTTCAAAATGAAATGCAGACTCGGTACCCGGCCCTCCAAGCAGCCCTTGGCCCCGAGACTGCATCATCCCTATCAGGCGGCTCAGCAGGCGCTAGTGTTGGTATCGTCTCCCGGCTGCCAGCTGCCCAGCGTGAGATTGCAAGAGACACCTTCCACGAGAGTCTGCGCACGATGTGGATCGTGTACGTGGCGTTTGCGGCACTGGGCTTGTTATGTTGCGCTTTTATAGGTAGTCATGTCTTGAGCAAGGAACACCAGACGATAAAGACAGGGCTGGGCGAAGAGGAGGAGCATAGGAGGGAGGTCAAGGAGAGGGGCAAGCTGGGAAGAGGGTCGTCGAAGGAGGAAGATAGGAGAAACGAGGAGACAGAGAGGAGAAGAGAGCTGGGCGGTGCTTTGAAAGAAGAGGTCTGACGGACTCATTCTGGTGGTCGTCACAAGTCGATAGCGTTGCATTGTTGGCATTTTGGGGGATACCTAGGGTATGTGCAGCGTGCATGCATTTTTGAAGTGCTTTCGTTGATCTTATGTTTCCTATACCAAGGATGTTTAAGATTCACGAGATGGACAATGCTGTGATGACATATATATTACTCTATCAAGCACCTGCGTTTCAAGCAATGTGACTTTTCGTTTCAGTCCTTTCCTCCCTCCTTCATTCTTTCTCTGCTGTTTGTCCTTTTCATCTACCCATTCCATTTCCCCTGTCTATTCTTACTATCCTGCCCGCGCCCCCACGACTTCTTTCTTCTATATAAGCGGTCGATCGGAAAAACGGCTCTTATCCCCGGCCGAAACCTCTATAGTTTACACTATCTAGAAATCGAGATGGCACATTCGCTGCGTCGCAGACTGGCTAGGTGTGGTTTCCTCCTCGGAGAGGTCGGTCTGCTTGGACTGTTAGCTATTTTAACTACATAATACTTTGGGTGGTGTCATGTGGTATGGCATTTTGTTGTATTGTATTGCTTTTGAGTTGCACTGGGCGGTGCTATGTAGCGTGGTATGATGCGATGTGATGCGACGTGGTTGGGGGGAAAAGGGGGCCGGGGATGATATATATGCATACCTGGCTCTCTCGATATCCCGCGCTGAAAATGGGATCGGGATCGTCTGGCATCTGTCTCATACAATACCTCTGGCTGCTCCCAGCCCGGATCCTCGGGTTCTCGGGTTCTCGCCAGCTTGGGGTGGATGGGTGGGCAGTCGAGATCCAAGAATCCACGAGAGCCGAGCGCATGAGCCGAGAAGACGGCCGAGAAGGCCGAGACGGCCGGCCTCTAGCCTCCGGTCTCCAGTCTCCAGCGGTCGTCGGGAACGCCTCGTTCACAATCAAGCGCCGCCGTTCCTCGACGCACTCGAGCCCACGCTGTCGTTGCGTGCTCCTCCCCCGGCCTGAGCCTGCACGAAAGAGACGGCCCGCCCTCCTCTCGCGGGCATGACGATGACCTTTGCAAAGGCCTCGGAGCTCGCCTCGTGGTCGCGGATGCGGCGGTCGTGGTCTTTGATGAGCTCTTGGTGCCGGCGCACCTCTGTTGCGGGAGGGTCAGCTCGCGTAATTCCTCGCTGGTGTTGTTGACGTTGTCCCCCTACGCGCCTCCTCCCCGGCACACGGGACGGAAACGAGAAGCACGGTACTGACCCTCTTTGTGCAGCCTCATCTCCTCGGCATGCCGCAGCGCCTCGGCCTCGTAGTACTGCCGCATCTCGTACTCCTCCTGCGCGATCCTCTCCTGCTCCCGCGCCATGCGCTCCCGCTCCTCGACCATCCGCTCCCGCTCCTCTTCTACCTGCGCCGCCTCTCGAGCCCGCTCTTCGGCTTGCCGCTCGTACTCCAGCATTTGCGGCGTGCGCGTGCCGCGCAGCGGCGGGGGTAGCGCGGACATGGTGCCGAACCTGAACACGCCCGACTTGCTTCTTCGGCTTCTTCTTCTACTACTCCGTCTCACGAACTCGGAATCAGGTCTTGTGGCGAGCCCCGCGGGTGGAGACGCCTTGTCCTTCTCCTCCACCGGGGGGGACGACGATGTCGACGGTAGGATGCTGAGCTCGTCCGAGTCTCGCGAGGACACCGAGAAGCTCTTCTCGCGTCTAGGGTGTTTGGAGCGGAAGACTTGTTGCAGCGGGATGCGCGTCAGGGACATCGAGGGGTATTAATGTGCATCCTCTTCGATTCCTCTGAGGCGCATGGAGCTCGCCTCGCTCAGCTCTACGCGTAGGGGGCGCCGGCAAAGGTGGATGGTGAGGAGCGGGAGGTATTTGGGGTGTCAGGATGAGGGTGTTCGGACCGTTTCGCAGACCGGCCGCGGCTCTGCTACAGCATACTGGGAGCCGATTCGACGGGCCTTGAGGGTGCGCTGAGGAGGAGTGTGTATCCTCAGATCGCTGCAAGGGGTTATGGGGATCATGCCGGAGAGTTGGGGGGGAGAGAGTTCGAGACGGAGCAACTTGGGGTGCAGGAGTCGAGTACCGAGGGGAGGAGCACGTCTGGTGCGCGGCAGTGATACCGTTGTTGCGTCAGAATCCATCGTTGAAGCTCCCCTCGTGGGTATAGGGTGGTGCGGTCTCAGATCTCGATGAAGCGGCGCGGACTTCAGACGTGGCTTGGTGCTCTTCGAAGAGACTCTTGGGACATTGCCCTCCCTGCTGCCCTTGATGAAGCTGTACCATTGATGCCACGACTCGGTAACTGACTCGAAGTGTAGATAGCTTCGAAGATATCGAGCGGCATGGCGAGAATTCCTCAGGTTTGCCATGTCTCGGCTTTGTGTTTCAGCCTCATGCTAACCAAGAGGTCACACCACGATTGCGATCATCTCCAAGTCTGAGAAATGTTAGAGGCAAGATGCGGAGGCCTTTCATCTATGAGACAAAAATGCTGCTGGTTGGAGAGCAGAGGAGGTTCGAGTCGATGTCCTCGGTAATGTTATGCAGGGTACACCACGTGACGAGGACACTTAGCATGTTTTATCGCTCAGGAGAAAAGAAAAGCTAGGGCAGTGATAGGTCTGTCGCCCGTTCTTGCAATGATATGTGACGGGGGGAGGATAATACGTGGTCACTTTACATTGCAGTTGTGGTGGTGAAATTTTAGTAGCGCTGCCACTGCGGCTGGTCTTTTGACTAGTCATTACATTTATTTGCGCAAAGCCCGTTGCAAACATAAAAAATTTCTGAAGATTTAGCAATACAGGTCAGAATCCCGGATTGGCTCTTTATAATCTTTTCTCCAAGCGTTGTACCAACCCTCGCTTCCCCAGTCACACTACTACACCATCGAGCTCTGGAGACTGGAGTAAATAACCCCGGAGAAAATGTAGTGTTCAGTACTCAATTGGATCTTCTATTTGGTGGTTACATAGATATTGAAATTGCAGCTGCAAGCATATACAGAAACCCGAGCTTCAACCGGATGTTTGTGGTACGGTAAAGCAAACTCTGGTCCATGTATGAATACCAGCTCTCAATGGCTCTGATCCTTCACCTACTATTGTCTCTATCATATTAACTCCTGTGCTTCCAATCCCAGTTTCTGTGTTCTTTACCTCACTTGAGTTACTCAAGGCGTGCACTCGAGGTTGAAGGTGGCAACACCTAGTGGATACAAATAGGCCCCAGGTCCTCGGAGGTATGGCTTTGAAAACCTACGATCTCAAGCAGACGATTGTGCCAATATTTGATTCTCAAGGCTGCACGCTAACCCTCAGTATAAAGACTTCGCCCGCTGTTCACACTAAAGAAATGTTAGAGAATTCCTTTGTTGACATTAGACCCACATCTAAGCGAGAGATAATCCTGCTGAAAAATCCAAGTCCTACATGTCAATTCAGTACTCGACTTCCACGGGTAGCTATACTGCATGCCGATATCCAAAGTATTCTGGAATCTAGGGATGATCTCCACACGGATCCTTACGTTGCTGGGCTGCGTTTTGCTTGATAATAATAACTGAAGTCTTGCTGTTGTATTTACAGGGTCGCGGAATAAGAGCCACAGACATCACCTTGGGAATCGAACTTTGAATATATTTCTATCTCTACATGGCATATACCCAAATTCGATGATGTATTTTCGAACATTGCAACGCATTCTTCGATAAGCGACGGTTCCAATCGATCTCGGCCTGATTTCGCCTTTGACCACAGACAATCTTCGGTTGTTGATTTTGTTATCTCTCCGCTACGCGATAATCTGGACAGTAGGTCGTCAGAGAGAGTAGTAATTCTAGTCTCGGCTTTCATCGTGAGACTTGTGGTATTCACTGCTGATTTGATCTAAGCACTAGGACAAACCACCTCGTCCTGGCTGGCCCCGATATCATCAATTTCGACTGCGACGAACCTTTTATCCTTCTACAGCACCGACCACACCATCAAGTCTCCTCTTATCGACACACACAGTAACACACCAGTCCACTTGTACCACCATACCGTGCCACTCACACCACACACCATGCCTCACATCGTCAACGGCCCGCGACACTCCTGCCCTGGCAAGTCAGGTCCTGTCACGATCCGCAACAAGAGCGGCACGGTGAAGAGTACGATCGAGGCCGGCAACTGTCGGATCGCCAGCCCGGCCTGGTGCACCGTCCACGAGCACTACTGCAAGCTGCACGACTGGGCTTTCTCCAAGAAGGACGAGTGCGCTCTCTGCGCCCGCGCGAAGAAGTATGCCCTTTTCCACTCCGATCCCCCGGTGTTTCGGCCTCTCGTGCGAGGACCTGGACTACTGACACTCTTGTTACGATTAGGGCGAGGCAAGATGCATGGGAAGCCACCAAGCACAGGAAGAAGAGTGGCAGTCAGGATGAGGGCGAGGGGGGAGTCGGGAGGCTCGAGAAGGCTGCGCCAAATAAGACGGCGGTAGCCAATACCAAGAAAACGGTGCAGAGGTTGAAGGAGGAGAGGAAGAAAAAGAAGAGTCCGGCGGAGGGGAGCCCGGCCAAGAATGAGATCGCGGGGGAAGGGGGGGAGAACAGGGACCGATGCGAGCGAACATCCGGATGAGAGGGCGTATGGGAGGTCTCTTTTCTTTTTCGGGGAAAGGGCAGAGGCGATTGGGTTCTTTGCCGTGGCAATACTCTTGGGGTTGATCATCTTGGTAAATGTCAAGAGATACAGGGGTATCACCAAGCACACTGACAAAGTAATGAGACTAGATTGATATATTCCAATGCGGCCGATAAGACAAATGATATTGCCAGCTTTACCAAGATTAAGGATATGTGTACGATATACTTGCGGAGGACGTCGCAGAGGAGTTAGCATAGGATACGGCTCGATCAACCCACAGGGAGCCTTTCTTTTATTGAGAATTGAGGCTCTTGTCAAATTTTATCACTCCGGCATCCACTGCGGTACTAGTCAAATCCGATTCTTCAACCTTAAACACCAACGTCGATCTCGGAAATTAGTTATCCTGCCCAAACAGGCAGAAGCCGCAGCATATCAGAGGTGGATTTCAAGAAAGCAGAGCCGTTCGGTCTTAGTAGTCATTCGAGATTCTCACGCGTGAGATGCTTGAAGAACTCTTGTCCGAGGTAAGTCACGAATCGAAGTAGATATCGCGGAATTCCATCGTAGGCAAGGAGGCTGTCTGGACTCCGGAGAGGATGATCTCTTAAAGCTTATTATTTGTCTCGGCGTCTTCGTCTTGGTGATAATTTGAGGCTCTTATTTGGGTCTGCCCGTGTGAAAAAGATAAAAATCACAAGAGGGTCCTTGCTTGGAGATCAAGACAATAGCATGAAAGTCAATCTCAAGAGACCTCGTTATTTCTTGACTTTCCACGAGAACGTTTCTGCCTTCTCGTCACTCCTTGATCAATATAGTTGATGGTCTACAACCGCCCGAACAGGGCCGTTTTGGAAGGCCTTGACTAAGTGGCAATTGTATCAGTAAAAGATAACTAGAATTGGGCTCAACGCTGAGATAAAGACGTAAAAGCGTATGTTGATTAAAACGAGACTAGTTTGGAGCCAAGCCGGGACCAAGCTAGTTCAGCCGTCAATCAAGCAACTTCGTTTTCCTTATCCACAGTAAATTCTGGAAACGAGAAAAATGCTTGAAAATAGCATCTACTATTTCAACAAATAGAACCAGCGTCATTTTCCGACTTGACGTGATTGGAATCTACTGGACCCTCTACTCAATACCTCGAGTTTGAGATTAACGTGAGAAGTCTGGTTACAGAGTTTGCATGCATGGAATACATGCGTTTGCAAGTATCGGACAAAATTGGAATGGAACAAAATAAATGTTAACAGAATGATGTAATATTGTGATGGCGACCGTGAGGAGAGGTACCTATGTGCTGCACGACGCGGAGCATAGTTCCGAGCAGAATGGATATGAAGCGCAGCCAACACTTACAGCACTGAACCCGACTATCTCAGCGCAAAGGTAGTTAAAATCTCCACGCCCTTCTACAAAATACATGCCCATCTCTACTACTCCTGCGCCCTCCCGGCCGCCCTCCCCGCCTCCCCTTTCGCAACAGACGATGCACCGTCCGCCTTGACATATCTTAACGGTCTGTACACCGGATCCCACATCTGCTCCCTGACCCACTCCTCCAGCTCGTCATCGTCAGCCGGAATGCCCTCTTCAGTCGCCAGGCCCTCGTCGACGGCCTGCTTGATGACCGCGCGAGCGATGTGCACGCTGATGTCTCTCACGTTCTCGACGCCGGGGAGGAGGCCCTTGTCGGGGTCTTGTAGCGCGGGGGACTGCGCAGCGAGGGCTTTGACGGCCGCGACGAGCATCTTGTCCGAGAGCAGCTTGGTGCGGGAGAGTACGCAGCCAAGCCCAATCCCCGGGAAGCAGGTGCTGTTATTACACTCGGCGACCTCGTAGGTGCGGCCTTCGTAGGTGACGGGCGGAAAGGGGGAGCCGGTTGCGATGAGGGCGCGGCCTTGGGACCAGGTGTTGATGTCCGAGGGGCTGGCTTCGTGGAGACGGGTTGGGTTGGAGAGGGGGAAGACGATGGGGCGGGAGACGTGCGAGGACATCTCCTGCACGACTTCCTGGGTGAAGGATTTGGGTTTCGTGGAAGTGCCGATCAGGACGTGAGGCTTCACGACTTTGACTACGGAGAGTAGAGACGAGTGGTCGATGTCATGCCACTCGGAGTCTTCGCGTGCGTAGGGCGTTTGGGCCGTGGTCAGCATGGCGCCGTGGGATTTG
Source organism: Diplocarpon mali (assembly GCA_024741835.1). NCBI lineage: Eukaryota > Fungi > Ascomycota > Leotiomycetes > Helotiales > Drepanopezizaceae > Diplocarpon > Diplocarpon mali. The sequence goes on along the minus strand of JAENRP010000444.1, from coordinate 9,341 downwards.
AGGAGAAGCCCGGGCTTGTCGACGCACCAGATCTGTTTGGCGGCTTCTTCCTTGGATATATTGCTATCGGCTGCAATGGCATCACGGACTTGGTCGGCGATACCTGTGCCGGCTGTTCCAGAGCCAAAGACGACCAAGCGCATGTCGCGGAGTTTGAGCCTGGAGACGTGTAGTCCAGCCATGATGGCGGCGAGAGTCACGCAGCCAGTGCCTTGGACGTCGTCGTTGAAGCAGGAAATCTTGGGGCGATAGCGGTCGAGAATGCGGCGGGCTGTGAGAGTCCGTTACTACAAGATGCTGTACCTGAACAAAGAAATGACGGGGACCGAAACATGGAATGGTAAACACCACACATGATGTCGAAGAAAAGAGTGGCAAACGCACCATTGGTAAGTCCAAAATCCTCAAAATGGATATAAGCCCGCGGATACAGCTTTCGAGCCGATTGCACGAACCGATCCACCAACTCGTCGTACTTGTCGCCTCTCACTCGTGGAAATTTGAGGCCAAGATACAGATCATCGTTGAGCAGGTCTTCGTTGTCTGTTCCACAGTCAAGGACGACGGGGAGGGTGCGATTGGGGTGGATCCCAGCGCAGAGGGTGGTCAGGACCAATTTAGCCACGGAAATCAGGATTCCGCCCACACCTTGGTCACCGATGCCGAGGATTTCTTCGCCATCTGATTCATATTTGTTGGTTAGCTTGAGCGCGATCTCAGGATGGTGAGTGGGGAGGGCTTACCCGTGACTACGATGTAGTCGATATCCTCTGGTCGTCCCCACTGTGCGAGGTCATCGTGTACGCGGTCAACGTCGTTGATGTTGAGAAAACAGCCCTCTGGGCGCCGGAAGAGGCGGGAGTAATTCTGAATGGCGTCGCCCTCTGTGGGGGTGTAGATGACGGAGAACATTTCTTTGAGGTGGTCTTGGATCAGCTGGACGAGATGAGCAATCAGCGGATTAGACGATATCAGCAAGCAAGAGAAATGAGAAAGCCACGGATTCCAGCTCCGCACTTGCGACGATGCTGTTGCTGCTCGAAGCCAGCTCCGTCCCTCCAGCCGCTCAGATGCCACGGAGCAGAGACAGCACATGATGCTATAGTCACGTGTAGACGCCCTCTCTCTCTCTCTCCCTCTCTCTCCCTCTCGTCTTGCTTGTGGAGAAAGGCCCAGGCAAGGTCAAGAGATGTCTCCCGCTGAGAGGCTCAACACCGAGGACCCAGACATTCGAAAGAAGGCCCCCGAACTCACCCGAAAATACAGCACCTGATTCTGCTCGGCCAAACTCGTCATGAACGTGTTCTTGGCCAGATCATCCTGGCGGCTGGAATACTGCTGATACGCCCTCTTGACCTGCGTCTCCAGATCCGCGACGGTGGAGGGGAGCAGGCCGGTGAGCTTGAAGGTCGTGCGCTCCGAGGAGGAGAAGGCGGCGCCTTTGTTGAAGTAGGGCGTATTGAGGAGGGCGGAGCCGAAGAGCGCGCAGTCTTGGGGGCCCGAGGTGCTGAGGGAGAGGTGGGAGAAAGAGGGATGGGGGAGATGGGGCGTTGTTTTCTTATGGGCGGAGGACATTTTGGAGGTTTCTGGAGGTATTGGAGGTCTTGGAGGTATTGGAGGTACTGGAGGTATTGGAGGTATTGGAGGTATCTGGAGGGGGTGGAGGATGTGGTGGTGAGAAGTGGTGGAATGGTGAGAGGTTGAGAATAGTGGGGGGAAGCGAGAAGCGGCAGAATGGTGAGAGAAGCGAAACGTAAGTTTGTAAACTGGTACTCAAAAGCGAAAAGCTCTGACTCGTGATCAGTTGTGATGTTGCGGGTGTTCTCTGTTGGGGAGTTGGAGTTGAGAGTCTCTGTCTCCAGTGTAGGAGCGCGAAAGAGAGGAGAGGATGAGGGAGGATGGACGAATCAATCATACGGTCACTCCAATACGTCGAGTACAACCACGGTCTTGATAGAGAGAGAGAGAGAG
>JAENRP010000443.1:0-30169 GCA_024741835.1 Diplocarpon mali | reverse complement strand
GATTATTAAAAACTCTTATATAATTTATCTTTATATAAATCTTATAATTAAATAAAAGATTAATACCTAAGCTAGGTATAAGGAGAACATTTTATAAAAGGAAAGAAATACTAGCGATATTTATTTTTACTATACCTATTGAATTTATATATAACCTTTTACTACCAACTTTAATAGAGCGCCTTTTTATTTTAGTAAGCAGGCCTTTAAATAGGTAGGGTTTATTAGTTATGTAGCAATGAGGTTCTCTGATAGTGAACTTGATAGTAAACTAGAAGAGAGGGTACGAAGAAGTATGAGGTGCAAACGACGATATTAGGTGTCTTATATCTTGATTCATAAGAGCTCTCTAACTACAAGCTATTTAACAAGGGCTGCCACTAAGTCATATAGCAAGTCATATAACATATCATATGTATAATGTGTCATATGACAGATCATATGATAAATATGTAACGGGTATTCCTATAATATACCCCTTTAGGGAGACCTTTAAAGGTACTTACTAGCAATATATATAATATTATAACGTTTATTATAATCTACAGTTTTGTATGAAAAAATCAACCTGCAGATATTGGAAATAGAGTAGAGTTCGCTAGCGCGCTCTACTCTAGAGTAGGAAATCCACCCCTTAATAAGTCAAAATCAACTCGCGGGCCCGGCCTAGGAGTGAAATCGTAAGAGTGAGAATTGACTCGCGGTCCTGGACTAGGAGTCAAATCACCCTTTAATTGCGGCTTTGTAATTAAGCCATCTTTATTAAATCGAATATAAGATAATCGAATAATATTTTTACCTATTTATAATAGCATATAAATATAATAGATACTTCTATTATCAAATCCGATAAGAGTACCTACCTCTACTCTTAAAGCGAGTTTATTGCTTTAAGTTCGCCTTTCTTTCTCAATTAGCATATAGATACAATAGCCTAGTACTTAAAGATACTTAATAGAGGGAATATAAGGCTTATTAGGCTTAATATTATCCCAAAAGACCTTATATAAAGTCTTGCTACTTAAAATATTAAAGGCAGTAAGATTAGTAATATATATTACTAAAAGAAGAAGGTAAGGCTAAAGAAAGGAGGGGATATTTTAATTAATTACAGCTATTTGCAACTTTTCTATTAGTATACGAATTAATCGTTCTAATCTGCTGTCTTATTCTGGTATATATAGAGTAGATTCCTTTAAAATCATACTAAGGTTTTCTATAAGTATTCGCATTTGTATAAGAGAGTACTCCTTGCTTCTATCAGTTCTCTACCGCTTGATTATGCGATTATATTAAGTTTATAAAAGGCTGATCATCTTCTTATTTGCCTTAAAGGCGTTAGATTTATTTATATAAGTCCATCCCTATCTAGCTATTATAGCTGCGCAAGTAAAGATAGAAGCGTATTTATAGCTATTAAGGCCAATTAGCTTTAAATAAACCATGTCGACGTATAGTTCGTTAAGTGCCTTCGTAGGTCAAGGGCAAGCTAAACGTTTATTAATATATTAGAGAGGTCTGCCTTTCTCGTAAGGGGCGCAAATTCGCGTCTTCCTTGATTTTATTTCCTTAATCTATATATTAATAATAGCAGATTAGGTCTTTCTAACCGTTTATAGGCTAGCGTGGCCTAATTAATAGTACTAGAGCTTAATATTAAGAGGTCTATTCTCAATAGCAGCTAGGAAAGCATATCTACTTATATAATTAGAGGAGTTAGTAGAAGGCTATTCCTTATTAATATATATATTATTATCAATAGTGCAAATTTCCTTCTTATTAGATAGGAATAGCTTGCTATTTCGATAGAAGCCTTTGATTTTATTAAGCTTACTATTTAAATATAGGCAGATAGGTGATTAAGGTATATAGAGAGTATTAATTAACTTAAAAATATATACCTTTCTATTGGATTTAAGTGCATTAACTTTGCAAGTGCTAACGCTAAGAGGTTGAATAGATCTATTAACTATACTTAAGGAGGGTAAATTATTTTAAGTAGTATAGGAAGTGAACTTAAAGAGATTATTAGAGATGTACTTATTAGCACCTATATTATATAACTAACGATTCCTTAATTTTAATAAGAAGTAGGTAGAAGAACTGACTCTTAGGCCTGGCCTGCGAGTGGAAATTGGCCCTAGGGAGGAGTCGGAATTGACTCCTAGGCCTAGCTCGCGAGTGAGAATTAGCCCTAGGGTTAGTAATAGTATAGTATGCCTAAAGAGATTATTATCTAACTCTTTATCTTCCTTTTAAATCTTCTTAAAAGGCTTCTTGCCCTTTAGTAATAATAGCAAGGACTTATTGTCCTTGCCTTTAAGGTGACAGAATACGTACTTCTTCCTTAAGTCCTTTTCCTAAGCCTCTCTTTTCGATTTATTAATTGCAAAGCAATCTTCTGCCTTATAGTATAGCTCTAGTTACTTATAATAAAGATAAAGGGAATTAAGGGAGTTGGTAGTATTCTTAGAGGTACTCTTCTTTAAGTCTTTGAAACCTCCCTTGTTTTTTAACTTCTTATAGTTAAAGGAATGCGGCTTGCTAGCCGATTTATTACTATATAAGACGGTTCCGTTTATTTTTAAACTCTATAAGGCTTAAGCTTTATTAGTAATATCTTTAATAAGAGCTTTAAGTGTAATCTTTAATTTTCGTCTAGCTACTATAGCTAAGCGAAGGTTAAAACGTTATCGATCTGCCTAAATAGGCTATCTATTGGAATAGCTAGTAATAAATATGATAGGGTGCTAGTAAGAGGAAGGGGCAGAGTCGAGAGCCTCCAATTTAGTAATTGAAAGCCTAAAAGCGATAGCGTAAGCTTTAAGTGAATTAAAGTTATTATATTTGATAGTAATGTAGGTCTAGATAGCATTATATTTAAGTACTATTCCAGATCCTTTATACTGTTTTTAAAGAGCTTTCCATATATCCAAAGCAGATTTATCGCCTTTTATATAAGCTAATAGGCCTAGTTTACAATTAAGTATAATAGCAAGCTTTATCTGAGATTCCTTAGCTTCTTATTTAACCCAATTGTCCCTTTCCTTATTTGTAATAGAACGGTCCTATAAGTTAACCTTAGATAGAGCATATATTCTAGCTTTTATATAAAGATATATGGTTAAGGCGTTTGACTTTGCAAGGTTCAAAACCTCATCCTCTACTAGCTATAGTCCTCTGCGCCTTTAAGCTTTTAAGACTTAGGGAGGCTAAGGGTAGCCGAAGATAATAACAATATCTTGTTTATATATTTATATATAGAGTTGTCGAAAGGAGAAGGTAGAGAAGGAGGAGAAGGAGGAAATGAACTATTGAATTCGAGTTTAAGGTACTATATATTAGTCCCTTTAAAAATAGGTGATTCAGATAGTAGAGTACTTTTAGCAATTAAGCTAGTAATCTTAGCTATTAGTCCTAATGATTCAGCTATAGTGACGAATCTTGCGTAAGCTTAGATTATTGCATAGCGCTCTAAAAGGGGAGTAGCCACTATTTTATTATTAAAATAACGCTATTATACGTCGTTAATTAAGTAAAACTTAAAAATATCAATCAGCCTTTTCATTTGTAAAGGAGACTCTAATCGATAGAATTTGTCAAATGCTATTTATAGGCATGCAGGGCTCATAACCTATAGCAATAAGGTTCTCTAATAGTGAACTTAATAGTAAACTAGAAGAGAGGGCACGAAGAAGTATAAGATGCAAACGATAATATTAAGTATCTTATATCTTAATTTATAAGAGCTCTCTAACTATAAGCTATTTAACAAGGGCTGCCACTAAGTCATATAGCAAGTCATATGACATATTATATATATGATATATTATATAATAGATCATGTGACAAACATGTGACGGGTATTCCTACAACAAGTTATATATGTTATATAACTAGTATTATTATACTAGTTGGATTTAAGGATCTTATAAAGATCGGCTTTTAAGATATAAGCATCTTTATTATAATTATTATTTAAACTATTAGAAGTGGATTTAGGTTTAGATAACCTATTATTATTATTAAAGGTATTTGCTAAAGTTTTAGCTAAATAGCCTTTTTCTTTGCCTTTCCTTAGTAGTTGCAGCCTTTAGTAAGATAAAGGCAGTTTGCTTTTTGACTTTTGCTTTGATTACTTCTTAATATTAAAGCTAGCGACTATATCGATCAGTTGCCTTTTAACTTTATAATTAGTAATATTATAAGTACTATTATAGAAGTAGTATCTCTAATAAGCTTAAGGGCTTATCCTACGCTCCTTCCTTTTCTTAGGCTTATTATTGCCTTATAATATAGCATTTGCTAATTTAGAGTATCCTTTAAGGTCTTACTTAATAGTTCGAAAGAGGTCGATCTTCTTATAAATCTTAAGGTTAGGTTAAATAAAAAGAGATTATTTTACAATAGCAAACTTAGGAGGGAGGCTATTAAGTAGGAAACTAAAGAGCTAAGTTTCCCTAAAAGTCATAGCTATTTTAAGATCTGCGGCTCTTACTCTTCTTTTTACTTTATATAGTATAGATTAAGTAGAGTTTATATTTATATCTATATCCTTGCTATCTTTATCTTTTCTATACTAAAATAAAGTGATCTACTATAGTAAATGCTAGGTATTAATAGCAGTTGTTTAAGAGTATTTTACTTTTAAAGTATCTTATCTTATCTTTATATTATTATAAATTTGAATAAAATCTCGATCTTTATTACTTAAACTTCTATTAATCTTAAGCTTGCATTTAGCTAAAGCTAGCTTATACTCCTTTTCCTTTTTTATATTAAAAATCTGCCTTTAGGATTCTTAGTTATTATCTATTAAAGCTCTTAGGCTAAGCTTATTTAATATATCTAGCAAATCCTTATCAATTATATTAGCTATTAAAGTAGAAGTAGACAAATCGGTAGAGGGAGTATAAGGGGCTATTCTTGCGTATTTAATAAGTGTCTTTTAAATCGCCATTTCGATGCCTTTGCTCTTAAAGTAGAGCTTTAAATCGTTAAACTATTATCGCTAGTTTTTTCAAGAGAATTAAAGGTCTTTAGGTCTAGTATTTCAATTGGAATCAAAAGCTATTGCCATTTTAAATCAAATTATATTAAAATCAAATAAATTAAATAGTTAAAGGCACTCCTCTTATCGAAAAGTTAAAATGATTAAATAGCAGGTGTTATAGAAGTATTAAATAGGAAGGAAGTCCTCTTATCGAAAAGGATTTTAGGCTATAACGCAGGGAACCATACCTCTTATAAAATATAGTAAAGCAAGGAATTATACCTCTTATAGTACCAAAGGGTTATAGAGCAAGGAATCATACCTCTTACAATATAGGTTAGCTAAATAAGGAATCATACCTCCTATTCGCCGATTGCTCGCCTTTTACTATAAGTCTTATTTAACTTCCTATTAATAGTTATAGCGCAAGTGCTTTCTAAAGGAAGTTAATAATCTATTATCGGTCTATCTAAGGCTTATAACCTATTGAGCTTAAGTAAGTCGGCATAATAGGTAAAGGAGGCTTCTAAAGGTCGATGGTCGATATATTAGTAAGAGTTAAGGAAGGAAGGTTACCCCTTTCTTCCCTATAGCTATATATATATCAATATCCTACTGACTAAGCAATAGGGTCATATAACAATACATCAGAGTGATAGCTGTATCACCTATCTCAATAAAAAGGCTTATATACTTGTCAATTTAAAGCTTTACCACCCTTACTTTCGTAAGGAATAGGCCTAGCTTAATTATATTTTAAATTAGACTAAGGGTATAGCTAAAGACTAGCTGACCCCTTAAGTACTTAATAAGGACGCCTGTATCACTGCCGAAACCCTAGTAAGTCAACTTGCTAAGTTCTTAGCTAACTTAGTAGAATGCAAAGAAGCCCAGATCGAGTTTACTACCCTTTATATAAAGGCCAATAAGTCATTTTAAGAGTTCTACTTCAAGTTCTCTTAACTAACTACTATAGTAGAGATTGATAATAATAGTCGGCTTTATAGCGCCTTTAAGGAGAAGATCCTAAAACGCCTTTATACCCCTCTTATATAGAAGTAGTATAAGACTAGGACATTAGACGAGTAGGTTACTACTATTCAATAAGAAGACGCTAGATAGCGCGCTAAGAGGATACTATATAGTTAGATACAATATAAAGAGAGATCGGGCATTAAAGCCAAAGCTAATTTTAGTAAAAATGCCTAATGAGGAGATATTAATAAATCAAATCCCTTATTTAAAAGCCGATCCGAATCCTATCCGAATTGACCTTAGTATAGCACCTTTGCCTCCGGTTTCGCTAAGTCTAAAACCCCTTCTTTTCCTCTGCGCTAGACCGATACCTCTAGTGCTTCTCCTCCTATAGCTAATTGAAAAAATCAGTTTAACAAACGGCCGAAATCCCCTTTTATTACTCCTAGGTATTATAGCTCTTGCGTTAATAAGCTAAAGTATAATAGCCAAGGATAGAATAGCAATAAAGAGGAAGACCCTAAGGCCGAATAAGATAATAGTAGCGCTCTTCTTTTCCCTTTGACTTTAAGGGGAAACGCCCCCGCTTAAGTAAAGCCTCCTTCTTAGGCGTTCTTTAAGATATGCAGTACTTTAACTTAAGAAACCTCCTTAGTAGCGATTTAATAATAAAATAGATCCTACTCTTAAAGAATAGTATTTCTTATAAGGTATTAGCCTTAATTAATATAAGCACTAATAGGTATACTTTGATTGATTTAGCGTTATTTAAATCTTTATCTTCTTTCCTTAAACCTTTGATTCGAATACTCTTTATGCCCTTTCTAATTAAGAGATATAATAGCTCTTAAGGTAGTACTATTACTTATTATATATTACTTAATCTTTATATCAACTAGCGAATTTAATCTTTTACTCCCTTTCTTATTACTAACCTTAGCAACTATAGAGTGATTTTAGGATAAGCTTAGCTTAAGGAGTATAAAGTTTCTATTAATTATACTTCTCGCAAGCTGACCTAGCCCGATTCCTACCTACCTACTGTCTTTTTTATAAGGAATATCGAAATCACTAATACTAAATAATAAAACTTAGATCGATACTACTAGTAAAATGCAACTTAATATAATATAGTACTAGAACAGTCCCTTTCTAAGTATGAAGCTTAACGCTAAGAAGCCCTTTCCTAGCTTCCTCCTAAATTACCTCCTATTCTAATTAAATACTCTTTTACCTCCGATTCCACCCCGACTCCTTCCTAAGTCAAAGGTAATACCTTTTCTAAGGACTACGCTTATAATATATTAATTATAAAGCAAGAGCTTAATGCAACTGAGCCTAACTCAGCTTCCTCTTCTATTTCAACCCTAAAACGCACTTGCAAATAGATAGCAAAGTATAAAATTCCCCTTTCTTCTTTAAATATATACGCAATTTCAACTTATACTTTTTATATAATAGCTAGGAATTAGCAAAGCGTAAAGCTCTTTAGCACCTTATTTTATAAAATTAATCGATTGATTTAAGATAATTAAAAATATTAGACCTAATAATGCGAAACCGATACCCTCTTAAACTGATTCTATAATAGAAAGGTTTCGATAGCTATTCTAACTGCCTTCCTTAAACCAATTAAGAAACCGATTCCAGCTGCTTATAAAGAGTACTAATATATATTCTCGAAAGCCGCTTCTAATGCGCTTCCGCCCTATCGACCTTATAATTATAAAATTGAGCTTATAGCCGAAGGTACTTAAAAGGCCCTTTAATACTCCCCTTTATATAAGATATCTATACCTAAACTAGAAATAGTAAAGGCGTACCTTATTAACAACTTTAATAAAGGATTTATCAAGGCCTCCTTTGCCCCTTACGCTATGCTAGTACTATTTATAAAGAAGGCCGATAGCTCCCTTCGATTTTATATTAACTACTGTATGCTTAATAACCTCACTTATAAAGATCGATACCCCTTACCCCTAATTGATAAGTGTGGTGCGGTCGGCTGGAGGGCCTTCATTAGGTCGCTTAAGAGGCTCGCCGAAGTAGGGGAAGATGATTGATTGTATTATTATCTTATATATATATGGTAAAGAGACTTTAGAAAGAAAAGGGAGAGTCTATGACTTAGCAGAGTCATATAGAGGGTCTTTAGAATAAGTGGAGACTCCGCCCATTTTGTATAATATACCTCTTAATTAGGCGATGCTCCTAGAATCGCTTAGCTATATAGATAAAATAAAAGAAAGAATAGCAGTTATAAAGAAAAGAAGCTCTATCTTACATGCTACCCCTTTAAAGGTCGTTCCTTTTAAAATGAGAAGGGTTGCTATAGGCAATAAGCGCGCTTAAGAATCTTTGCGATTCTACGCTAGTGCTCTATTAGGCTTCTTATAAAGTATTTCTATCGCAAAGGTTCTCTTTCCCTTCTTTTAAAAATAACCCTCCTTTATTATTTAAAATATCGTCTTTATACTAATAATTTTTAAATATAGAAGGAATTCCCACTTATTATAGCCCTGGCCGCCTTTGCAAAGTAAGACCCTTAGAGTCCCTTATACCCTACGTTATACTAACTTTGCGCTAGGTTGCTAGCGCTTCCTTAGAAGCAGGAACCCTGTCCTAGTCCTCTTAGCGCCTGCTAGGTAATAAGCCGCCGCTGCTATCCCTACCGCCGCCGCTGCCCCTGCTACCGCCGCCGCCACTTAAGAGCCCCGCCCCTGCTGCGCGCTATATGCCTAAGCCTACGATAGAGCGCGATAATATATGCGTGCGTTATATTATATATAAGAGTACTAATAATCTCGATTGTCGATGCTTTAATAGTACCTTTAGTGCGCATTACATTTATTATATAATGCTAAGTAATAGCTGCTAGTAGGCTAGCAGTGTGACGGATTGTCATTATATGTAGGTTATACCCTAGTTTGTACCTAGTTTATACCCGGTTCGGTTACGGCTTAGTGCAATCTTGGTATAGGCTATAAACTAGGTTACCCTTAGTTAGCATCTGGTTCGGCTCCCCTTAAGCAGGTGACCCTCTTTTCTTTATATATATATACTATATCCTTCTACTTCTTTAAGGCTTTATAGTTATTAATTCTAAGTTATTACTAAGATATTCTATTAGCATTACTATATAACTTATACGCGTATCGGTATTAAGCAAAGGTTATACTTCTAATCGTTATATTATTAATAACTCTTTTACTTTGCTAAAGATAGCATTTATAATATCTATTTATATCACTCCTAATAATCGACCGAAACCCTAATAAGTATAATAATATATTAGAAGACCTATACTAAGCTCTTACTATAAGCTTAAAGAATAGTTCCCTTTATCACTTAGTCTTTAAAGACCCCTTGCTCTCTCTCCCTTTAAGGAGGTACTAGTATTACCCTTGGTACCTTTCCTGCTAACTCCCTACCGGCCGATAACGATGGCCTTAAAGTCACTATATTATAAGCCAAATTAGATTCCTTATAGGTCTGACTTGCATCTATATCAGAAGAGCGTAATAGGTATGATTGTAAGCTGAATTCTATATACTAATAATTGATTGATTAAAAATAAGACTTAGATAACCTTTGAAATATATTTAAAAGTATCCTAAGATTAATTAAGAAAACTCTAGCACTAGAACGATACCCCTTTAGTTTACCTACGCGCCTTTAGTACTCTATGGACTTTGACCTACCTCCTTCTATTTCCTTTACTGCGCGCAGTAAGCGATGCGATAATTAAGACGATCCTTCTTTTGCTTCCCTTGATTAATATACTACTAATTCACCTTTGGCTTAGTAGCTAAACCTCCTTTGAATCTATAATATACTAAACCTTACTTAGAAACTGTCTAATGGTTATAATTACTATACTAAACACTAAGAGGCCTATATATTTGACAATTTAGAGCTTTACTACCCCTATTTCTATAAGGAATAGGCCTAGCTTAATTATATTTTAGATTAAACTAAAGGTATAGCTAAGGACTAGCTAACCCCTTAGGTACTTAATAAGGACGCCCGAATCACTACCGAAACCTTAGTAAGTCAATTTGCTAAGTTTTTAACTAACCTAGCGGAATGCGAAGAAGCCAAGATCGAGTTTACTACCCTTTATATAGAGGCTAATAAGTCTTTTTAAGAATTCTACCTTAAGTTCTCTTAACTAGCTACTATAGTAGAGATCGACGATAATAGTCGGCTTTGTAGCACCCTTAGGGAGAAAATCCTAAAACGCCTTTAAATCCCTCTTATATAAAAGTAGTATAAGACTAGGATATTAGATAAGTGGATTACTACTATTTAATAAGAAGACGCTAGATAGTATACTAAAAGGACGCTATATAGTCAGATATAATATAAAGAGAGATTAGGCATTAAAGCTAAAGCTAATTTTAGCAAAAATGCTTAATAAGGAGATAATAATAAATCAAATCCCTTATTAAGAAACCTTTCTAAATCGTACCTAAATCGACCTTAGTATAGTACCCTTACTCCTGGTTTTGCTAAGTCCGGATCCTCCTTATTTCCTTTACGCTAGACCAATACCTTTGGCGCTCCCTCTCTTATAGCTAATCGAAAAAATCAGTTTAATAAACGGCCGAAATCCCCTTCTATTACTCTTAGGTATTATAGCTCTTACGTTAATAAGCTAGAGTATAATAATAGCTAAGGATAGAGTAGTAATAAAGAAGAGGACCCTAAGGCCGAATAAGATAATAGTAGCGCTCCCCTTTTCCTTCTAACTCCTAGGGGAAACACCCCCGCTTAAGTAAAGCCTCCTTCTTAAGTGCACTTTATAATATACGATACCTCGATTTAAGAAACCTCTTTAATAGCGATTCGATAATAAAACGTATCCTACTTTTAAAGAATAGTATTTCTTATAAAGTATTAGCATTAATTGATATAAGCGCTAATAAGTATACTTTAATTAATTTGGCATTACTTAAATCTTTATCTTCTTTCCTTAAACCTTTGATTCGCATACTCCTTATACCCTTCTTAGTTAAAGGATATAATAGCTCTTAAGGTAGTACTATTACTTATTATATACTACTTAATTTATATATTAACTAGCGAATTCAATCTTTTACTCCCTTTCTTATTACCAACCTTGGCAACTATAGAATGATTTTAAAAAGAGCCTGGCTTAAGGAGTATAAAGTTTCTATTAATTATACTTCTTATAAGCTGATCTAGCCTGATTCTTACCCCTTTACCGTCTCTTTCGTAAGGAATATCGAAATCATTAATATTAAATGATAAAACTTAAATCGATACTACTAGCAAAATGCAACTTAATATAATATAGTATTAGAATAGTCCCTTTTCGAGTATAAAGCTCGATATTAGAAAGCCCTTTCCTAACTCCCTTCTAAATCACTTCCTATTCCGATTAAATACTCTTTTACCGATTCTACCCTGACTCTACCCTAAGTCGAGGGTAATACCTTTTCTAAGGACTACTCCTATAATATATTAATTATAAAGTAAGAGCTTAATGCGATTAAGCTTAACTTAGCTCCCTCTCTTATTTCGACCTTAAAACGCACTTATAAGCAAATAGCAAAGTATAAAATTCCCCTTTCTTCTTTAAATATATACGCAATTTTAGCTTATGCTTTTCGTATAATAGTTAAGAATTAGTAAAGCGTAGAGCTCTTTAGTACTTTATTTTATAAAATTAATCGATTAATTCGAGACAATTAAGAAAATCAGACTTAATAATGCGAAACCGATTCCCTTTTAAACCAATACTATAATAGAAAGGTCTTAGTAGCTGTTCTAACTGCCTCCCTTGAACTAATTGAAAAACCGATTCCAGCTGCTTATAAAGAGTATTAATATATATTTTCAAAAGCCGCTTTTGATATACTACCGCCCTATCGACCTTATGATTATAAAATCGAGCTTATAGCCGAAGGTGCTTAAAAGGCCCTTTAATACTCCCCCTTATATAAGATGTCTATACCTAAGCTAGAAATAGTAAAGGCGTACCTTATTAATAATCTTAATAAAGGATTTATTAAGGCCTCCTCTACCTCTTATATTATACTAGTACTATTTGTAAAAAAGGCCGATGGTTCCTTACGATTCTATATTAACTACTATATGCTTAATAACCTTACTTATAAAGATCGATACCTCTTACCTTTAATCGATAAGACCTTAGCTCGATTAGCTAGTGCCTAGATTTTTATAAAGCTTAATATATAGTAGGCCTTCTATCGAATCCGAATGGACCCTGACTTTAAGGAGCTTACTACCTTTAGAACTTGGTATAGCGCGTATAAGTGCAAGGTGCTCCCTTTTAGCCTTACTAACGGCCTTGCTACCTATTAAAGGTATATGAACGATATCCTTTTCAATTACCTTAATAATTTTTATATAGCCTACTTAGATAATATCCTTATTTACTTTACTAACCGACTCAACTATAAATTACATATAAAACGGGTTCTTTAGCGATTGTCAAATGTAGGACTATAGGCCGACTTAAAGAAGTATAAGTTTAATATTATAAAGACTAAGTACTTTAGCTTTATTATTACTACTAAAGGCGTTCGGGTTGACCTTGATAAGGTAGTAGTAGTAGAGAATTAGACCTACCCTTCTATTATAAAGGGTATTTAGTCATTCCTTGGTTTTTGCAACTTTTATTATTATTTTATTTAAGACTATAGTCTTATTGCCGCCCCTTTAGTATACCTTATTAAGAATAATATTCCCTTCTGATTTACCCCCGAATGCGAGTAGAGCTTTCTATAGCTATAAGAAGCTCTTATATATATCTTAATCCTTTAGTACTATAGGTAAGACCTCCCTTATATATTGGAAACCGATGCCTCTAATAGTATAATCGCCTCTATATTATCGCAGCAATATAGGTCTGAATAGCTCCCAGTTGCCTACTATAGTAAAACTATAATATTAGTAGAGCTGAACTATGCTATATATAATAAGGAGATACTAGCTATTATTCGATCATTTGGCCATTTCAAAGCCGAGCTTGCAAAAGCACCCTATCGAATTATAGTATATATAGACTATAAAGCACTTAAGTACTTTATAATTATAAAAAACCTTAGTTCTCGATAGGCCCGCTAAGCCGAGCTTCTTTTTGAATATAACTTTACAATTACCTACCGACCCGGCTCCGAAAACCCTTTTGCCGACGCCTTAACTTACTGCGTTAATGAGTTAGAGAATTAAAATATAATAAAACGTAATAATTGCCTTATGACGTTATTGCGCTAGGATTAGATTAACCCTTAAATCCTCTTTAAATAGCTTTATAAATAGACTATAGCTAAGAACCTAGTCTCTATCGAAGAGGTTTCGGCCTTCTCCTTTGCTTTTTATATTATCAATTAAGTACTAGCTGCTAATCGATAACATAGGCCTTACCAAGTCTATTGCCAGGCAGCCCTTTAAAATAGGTCCGATATAGCCCTAACTAAGGCTAACCCTTGGATAATAGAAGGAGATTTGCTTCTCTACTAAGGTAAACTAGTAGTACTAGATATAGATCACCTTTATATACTACTTATATAAGAGGTCTATAATTAAATTGCTACCGCGCATTTAAGCGCGTGCAAAACCTACCAGCTTCTCTCCTTATAGTACTATTAGCCGAATCTATACCGATACATTTCCTAGTACTATAAGAACTGCTATACCTATAGACGAAGCAAAGTCCCTTATAATAAAAAACCTAGTCTACTCCAACCCCTTCTAGTACTAAGCCGACCTTAGAAATATATAACTATAGATTATATAAGTTTTAATAAAGATAAGCATAACTATAATAATATTCTTATAATTATCGATCGATTTAGTAAGTAGGTAATATCGATTCCTTGCTAAAAGACTACTAATTCATGCTAGCTAGCCCAACTCTATATATACTATATATTTTGCTACTTTAGTCCCCCTTTGATAATTACCTTAGACTAGGGCCCTTAATTCATCTTGAGCTTTTAAAAAGCTTTTACTTCTGTTTTAGGTACGAAACTGACCCTTGGTTCGGCCTACTACCCTTAAACCGACAGCCAAATTGAAAACTATAATTAATACTTTATATAATGCCTTTGCCCTTTTATTAGCTACTATTAAGATAATTAGAGCGAATTCTTGCCTATAATGGATTTCGCCTAGTTAACTCTCCCTTATAACTCCCTTAGTGGCTTATTGCCATTTGAAGTAGTATATAGGTACGCTCTGCATACTAATTAGGACTAGAAGCTTGATATACCTAATTTAGAGTCTCCTTCCTAAAAGCTTAATCGATAAGACGCCTTTAAATACTCTATAAGATATTATAAAGCTTAGACCCTTGCTAAATCTTATATCCTTAATGCCTAAGAACGTATGCGAAACGCCACTAATACCTCTTGCCGCCCTACTACTTTCGAAGTCAGCGATTAAGTATACTTAGATATACGTCCCTATCCTATAGATAGGCCTTTTAAAAAGCTTAGCTACCTTAGAGCTGGCCCATTTGAGATAGTAGAGAAAGTGTTCGGTTTATACCGACTAAAGCTACCTAACTCTATAAAGGTATATAATATTTTCTACTTAAATCGCCTCCGAAGGGACCCTAGTACTCCTTTAGATAGTTAAGTGAATAAACCCCCTTCTACTATTAATATTATAAGAAAATAAGAATATAAAGTAGAAAACCTACTTGCTATATAAAAGCAAGCTGGTACGCTTATATACCGCGCCTTATAAGTTGGCCGCGATATTGATTTAAAATAGTACCTAGCTTTTAATTTTATATATGCGCCTTTTAAACTTCGCGAATTTCATTTGGAAAATCCAGACCTCTTAGGCCTACCTATAAGGCTTCCTGATCAGATATAGGCCTATATTAATAGTATAGATGATTATAATGAAATAGGTAATAATAAACCTATGGTTAAACGCTTAAGGATAAGCTTTTTTCAAAAGGAGGGGTAATATAACAGATTATTACTATATATAGGTTATACCCTAGTTCGTACCTAGTTTATACCCAGTTCGGTTATAGCTTAGCGCAATCTTAGTATAGGCTACAAACTAGGTTACCCCCGATTGGCATCTGGTTCGGCTCCCCTTAAGCGGGTGACCCTCTTTTCTTTATATATATATACTATACCTTTCCACTCCTTTAAGGCTCTGTAGTTGTTGATTCTAAGTCATTACTAAGACGTTCTATTAGTATTGCTATATGACTCGTACGCGTATCGGTGCCGAGCAGAGGTTATACTCCCAGTCGTCATAAGCAGACCTCTCCTCGCCTCCTAAGAGGCTGTCGTATCGGCCTACGCCCGCGGCGCCTTTAAGGAAGAGGTAGCGCCACTGCTTAATATAGTAAAGGGTGCGCTTTAAAGCTTCTATAGTACGTCTTATTAAGTCTTATTAAGTTTTAGGCTGATTTTAAAAGATAGGAGCGATTGGACCCTAGTGCTAGGAGGGCCCGCCACTCCTGCGAGTAATAGTGCTACTGCCTCCTTTGCTCCTGGCATCCTATTCGCGTTCGCTCTTAGCCTATCCTCCGCCGCCTTATTCCCTCCCTTCGCCGCCGCTGCTATTACTCCTATTCCTACTGCCGCAGCCGCCGCCGACCCTTTTGTATCTCCGTTCGTCTCCCCGGCCCTTGCCGTCGCCGCTCCTGCCTTCGCTGCCGCCCCTATCGCACCTCCCGCCTTTGCCCCTACTATCGCTAGTATATTCGCCGGCAGGCCTTTGGCCGAGGGAGTGCCTTTAGGCCTTTCTTAGGAGGAGATCTGTATAGAGCTTATAGCTATGGCTTTGCGGCTCCTGGCCTTAGCTAAGAGAATCTGAGAGAGGGTTGCGCCTTATAATAGCAGCTTAAGAATATTACCTATTCTTATATTTTTAGAAAAGGAGAAGCTTCTATAGTACGCTTTATAAGAGAAAATAAATAAATATAACTATAAAAGAGTAAGAGCTTATAAGTATAAGTCTTTTAGTAATAAGTGACTACTTGCTAGCAAGTGCGAGTTACTAAATAATTATTTAAAAGCTCTAAAGGTTTAATAAACGAATAAAGCTCTTAAACTTCTAATAGTCTAGGTTCTTAATAAGCCTATTTATATACATCTCCTTAATAAAGAGGTAGATTATTTAAAAGCTTCCTCTTTAGTACTCCTAGCAGATCTATATATTATTGATTTTAATATATCAAAGGCTTATCTTAATCTTCTTATTCTTTATAATAATTAGCCGAATCGTCTATTAGTTATTATAATATATATTCTATTTAAAGAGGAAGTCTATGCGAATCTCTTTAAAGAGGCATTTTATAGCTATTATCTCCTTTGCAATAGAAACTATACTATAGAGTTCTACTTTAATAGAGGAGAGCGTAATAGTCGCTTTGCAATTCGCTTTTTAAATAATCGGTCCTTTAAATAGGAAGAAGACGTATCCTTAAGAGGATCTATAAGTCTTTTGGTCATCTTTAAAGGAAGCATTTGAAAACGCAACCAGTTGGTATTCCTTAGCCTTAAAGCTATAGGCAATTCTTAAGAAGCGTATACTATATAAGTATTAAAGCATCTAATCTGCAATTAAAAGGTACTTAAAGCTTAGATTAGTTAAGAAGAAAGATAGTTAAGAGGCTGCGAACGTAACATTTAAGTATATTATAATCGCTATATAGAGAATAGAGCCTATTTTCTCTTAATACTCCTTTACCTTTTCTAAAGAAGCTTACCTTAAGTTCTTAATAAACTCCTTCTTTAACAATAGAATATTAAGCACTTTCCTTATATTAGCTCCGAACTTTTAAGCGATCTTCTTAATATAGGTATCATAAATTAAGGAGATCCTCTTTACCTTCTTATCCTAAATAATCCTTACTTTAAAGAACTTAAAGATATCTCTTATAATAGTAAGCTTATACACCCTCTTTAGGTCTTTAATTAGATAAGTCGCCTAATCTAAGTTAAAGGCCTTATATAATACTTAAATATTATTAATATAAAATGCTATAAAAATTATATGATCCTTTATTATAAAAATACAAGGCTCTTTACCTAATAGCTTAAGTTGAAGGCCCTTAAGTGTTCTTACGAAGTTCCTATACTATAGTACTAAAGAGTCTTTTAGCTTATAAAGTGCGCAGTCTAGTTCTACTACTATACTAAGGCGCTTAAAGCCATCTAATAGGAAGCATATGACTAAAGCACTCCTTAGGTCTTTAGAAGCGTTAACGAATGCATTAATAATATCGAACTGCTTTACTTTTATATTAAAGTATATAGCAAGCGCTATTAGTACTTTAAAAGACCTTATTATAAGTATAGCTACGTAGGTTAAGAAAATTGAAGCTTTATCTTAAAGATCCTTTTGTATAACTAGCTATAATCGGCACTTCAAAAGCTCACTAAAGCTATTGACCTTATAAGTAAAAACCCATTTTAATAGTATCGGTAAGGGCTTTAAGTAATCCTTTTACATAATTCTCTAGCAACTTTAAAATTCTAAATTCCTAATCTCCTAGCGCCCTCCTTCTTTAAATCGTTTACTAAAAGGGTGCTTCTCTAAGTCCAGCTATCCTTTCGAAGGCTTTGGCAAAAAGCCTTAATACTATAGGCAATTAAAAGACTACGCTCTATCCTTTGCTTAACTATTAATTATAGCTTTAATAATTGTATAAACTATTAAATAGTCCTTCCTATCCTCCCTTATTTATTCGTTCGCTTAAAAGGTTAATACAAACTCCTATATATATAAGAAGTAAGGTAAATCAATATTGCTTTAAGAGAGTATATACTTTAGAATAGTAGTATATACTTTTAAAGTCTCCTATTACTTAACGCTTAAGCGTCTTATCCTCTTTTGCTTAAGAAGAGGAAGTTCCTCCTTGCGCTTTTCTCTATAGGTCTTTTTCTCTATTTTTATTATTATTAAAGGTTCCTTTAGAAGTCTAAGTAGCTTTATCTCCTAAGCCTATAGTCTTTAAGCTAGTATTATAACTTAAGGTATTATATTATTAAGGCCTGCTCCTTTTACTAGATCGCTTCTTATAAGACTGTTAAAGCTCCTCCTAGATCTTAGTAGTAGTGCCTTTAGCCTTCTACTAGAGTTTATTAAGGCCTGCCTTTATAACTAAAGACTTTATCTTAAATCCCTTAAGCTATTTCTATTCTTATATAAAATAGTAGCTAAAGATCTGCTGATCGCCCTATAAAACTTATCTCTAAAGACTCCTTTAAAGTCGTCTATAGTTCCTTCTTTAATAGGGCCTCTATAAGGAATTATTACCCTTAAGCTCTAGTTACTATTTACCTTTTTAAAGACTAGCGAAGTAGCTTCTAATTCGCTTGCTTTTACTCTTAAGTTTTTATATAGGTCTCTTAAAGAATTTAGATTTAAGTTAAGGCCTTTTATATCATTAGTTAAAGGCTATAGAGTAGCATTAGTCTATAATACAGGCTCTTCTTATATAGCGGCTTCTTCTACGGCGATTGCATTTAACCTTGCGATAAGCTCTGATTCTTCGAAAATGCCTTTGAATTTAGCATCTTAAGCTCCTTTTCCCTTTTTAATTAATTAAAAGGTTATCTTAAGTTCCTAGCGCGATATAAGGTTTGCGCGCTTAGCTTTTAGATTATAAAAGAGAGACTTATTAAATTTGATATTATAAATTATTATTACTTACTAAAGTATAGGAACCCAGATTTTATAAATATTAAAGGTAATATATCTAATTAAGTAACCTAAGTACCCTTATAGTTCAATTTTAAAGGTTCGGTAGTCCCTCCCTGCCTCCTTCTCTTTAATTAAAGGGTATACGCAAGTACTATACGTATAAATGCGACTCTAGTCGGGCTTTAAGCTCACCGTTATCTACTTAATAAGTAGCGGCTTATAAAATCGAAAATATTATTTAAACCAATTGTAAAGAGCCTTGCTTAATAAGATTATCTTCTTCCTAATAAGTAGGGAGATATTATAAAGGTATATAGTAGCTTTTATAACCTTTGGCCATAGGCTTGCTAGAAGCCTAGCGTAGATCCTCATTTTAATAGAGCGTTTAATCAACTCCCTTTCTACTTGCTCTATACCTTTATTAGGTTAGTATATATAGGTAAGAGTAAGCTCCAAATCAATTTTCTTCTCTTTTACCTATCTTTAGTATTCTATAAGAGAGTCTTCCCTTAAGGAGATTACTAAAGTATTATTATCTTATCTAATCTTATAAATAGAAAGCCTATATTGGTGTTTCACCTATGCTTTAAAGGCCTAAAGGACCTCTATAACTATATCTTTGCCCTTCGATCTTAATAGGAATATCTAAAGTATACTACTATACTTATCCTTAATTAAAAGAACTTAAAAGCAACTATTATATAAATTATTTAAAAAGTCAAAGATATCCTAAGAGATCCTAAAGAAGGGCCTTAGAGATCGGTTCTTAAAGGTAGTATAAGAAATAACTTGCTTAGCAGACGCTACTACGCATATAAGGCACTTTAGCCTTTATATTCCTTTAATCTTTACTCCCCTAGCGCACTTGACTAGCGCTTAAAGAGCCTCTGCGCCTAAGTAGCTAGTACAAAGGTACTATATATATACATTATTATCCCATACCTTAATAAGCGTATAGCTAGATTGGAACTTATTATAAAGTATTATCTTAGCTATAGGAAACGCTATTAAGGCAAAGAAGTCATATTAAAGCATATTTGGAAGATCTAAATAGTTAATAAGCTTATATTTAAAGAAAATGAGATTATAGCAACGCTTTAACTAAGCTCGCTTTATAGAATCTCTAATACTCCTAAAGCGCAAAGTAAGGTCTACTCTAGAGTATTAAAAACCCTTATCCGCAAGGAGCCTTTTTAAGATAATATTAGTAGTAAACTCCTTTATAATAATAATATTGCGAAGCGTTATTCCTATAAGAGAGCTATTATACTATAAAAGAGAGTCTGCTATATATCTATTACCTCTTTTAATAATTAGGAGTCTTAAGGTACTTGCTTTAATATATTGCTATAAGTCGCTAAAAGGCTTAAAGGTACTTGCAATAAGTAAATCCTTTGAATTAACGATATAAATAGCCGCGCAATTATTAAGGAGTATACTTAAGGAGAGCAGGTAGCGTTTTAGCTTAAAGAGGTAGTAGATGTTAAACGATTCTTTAAAAGCGTCGAAGGCAAAGGGATCTATTATTATAAAGACTGATGAGTTCTCTCTTTTATTACTTAAACTATCCTTCCTAAAGGCTAAAGCCTTTCCTTTGAATTTGTCAATCGCTATTATTATAATATCATTCTCCTTACGCTATACTCAAAGACCCTTGAACTGGTCTCTTGCGTTTAACGCCTTTTATATTTATAAAACCTCCTTTTGCAAGGGAAGAACCTTTATATTTTCCTCACGCCTATCTATAGTATATAATAGTTTCCGATAGTCCTAAGGCTTCTAATAGTGATTTTTAAAGCCTTTATAAGGGTACTTAGGCCTGATCTCCCTTTTAGAGCTTATAGAGCGATTTTAGGAGCTGCTTACTATTACGACTTGCTCTCGAGCGTACAGAAGGCGAGAATCGAATGACGCTGACTGTATTACCTCAAGAGGTACGCTATGTAATTAAGAAGAAAAGATAAAGAAGAAAAGAGAATCTTTAGTAGAGCTCCTCTAGAATAAGTATAGGTGCTTTACTAGCGTGTATATAATCTAGCCACCTTGCTACCTTAGCGTGTACCTGACTTCGACACGTGATATAAACGTAATGCGGCTGTAATGCGGCTATAATACTACCTCCCCCCTTTGAAAAACTGCGCCTGCGCAGTTGTATTTATAAGCGTATTATCCTCTAGGTCTTTATAATTGTCAACCCTATTATTATATGACCTAAGCCAGCTTAATAGCGCCCTTAGTAGCCCTTTAGCTTAAGGGTTCTTTAGATGGAAATCTTAAATAGCATATAGCGCCGTTATAGCATTAAAGTATAGGTATTATTTAAGGTCTTTATTAGCTCCTTTCCACTTAATCTAATATTTGAGCTTCTTAGTTTAAATATAAGATCCAATTATTTCTTCTATCTCCTACTTCTCCTATTCTAGTAGTACTTTAATTAGAGTAAGAGGTTCTTAAGCTTAGCCTAGCAAAGGGTTAGGAATATATTTTCGCAGTAAGTAGGAGTAGAATATAAGGTAGATCGAATAGAGTAAATTAGGCAATTGTAGCTTTTAGCTTTCTCTTAGCTTTTCTAGTACTTTTACTAAGCCGTACTACTTATTAAAGAGCTTTTAGCTTAGCCGATCGAGCTTTTAGTTTTTAGTACTAATTAGTATATTATCTCTTATAGTCTAATCAATTGGTTAGTAGTAAAGGTCTATAAGCCGTTTCATTTTAGCCTATTATACTTAGAGAGATAATTAAGCGAATTGGACTACTTTTTAAACTCTAGTAGCTATATAAAGCGCTATTTTATAATTTACTCTCTCGATTGCTATCTATAGAGGCTTTAGGTTAATTAAATTCCAAGAGGAGCGAGCTTTATAGCCGTTTAGCACTTAGAAAGGGGAAATTTGCCTTAGCGATTCGTAAGGTAAGGTCAATTGGGTAATATCTATTAAAGGTAAGAGACGACTCTAATTATCTTAATAGTATAAGTAGAATAGTTAAAGGTATTATTTTAAATATTAGTTCATAATCTTAGTTTAGCTATTGACATTAGGGTTATAGGCTATAGTTAGCTTGACCTTTATACTTAATATTTGATAGAGCTCTTTCTAAAAGGTAGAGATAAATTAGGCGCCTTTATTTAATAGAATTGAGTCGAGCATTTTGAAATAGCGTATTTAGTAAATTAAAAATAACTCTGCAAGGCCTTTTATATTAACTATCTTATAGCATAGGATTAATACTGCCTTCTTTAATAATCGGTCTATTATTACTAGTATAAAGTTATAGCCGAGTTTATTAAGCAGGAGCTTTATAAAATCCATAGTTAAGTGTTAATATACTCGTTTAAGAATTGGCAAAGGTTAAAGGAAACCTAAGGTCTTATTATAATAAGCTTTTATTCTTAAATAATAATAGTTCTAAATGTAAATGCCAATATTGCTACTAAGGCTTTTCTAATAGTATTTTCTTCCTATTAAAAGTCTGGTCTTTCCAATTCCTATATATGCGACGTAGGGTTGCTTATATATATAACGAATTAGGGCTATTCGCAGTTCAAGAGGTTAAGATAGTATAATAAGTCTACCTTAGAAAAATAGTTTGCCTTAATTAAGTTCGTAATTAAGGCTATAGCTCTACGCCTTATCTCGGAACTTCTATAGCTTAAGGGAAGTCTTATTAGCTTAAATGACCTTATTGATAATATAGTAGCTTGCTATATTATACTTAACCCTTAATATTAGGTCGGCAAGTGCTTTTATTAGTGCGATTAGCATACTTATCACTTGTAGGCCGGGCTTATAAGTAGAATCGTTTCTAGTAGCGAGTACTTTTATAGAAAGCTTATTATCGGGCAAGAGCTATTAGTGGCGTAAAGCTCGTTTCCTAGCCTTAAGGGGGGTCAGCTCCTAGTCTTAATAAGAGAGTGTATTAGCTAGCGTATTTATTATACCTATTCGGTATATAATAAGGAAGTTGAAATTAGCAAAGAACTCTGTTTAGCGAGCTTACTAGGCTATTAAGTCCTTAGTTATTATAAAGTACTTAAGGGCCTTATGATCTATATATATATGTACTATTTTTTAGGCCTTAAGTAGCTTTGCCTTATACTAGTAGAACGATCTAAAAATCGCTAGGAGCTCTTTATTATAAATAAGGTAATTTAGCTTAGCGTTATTTATAGTCTTTAAGAAGTACTTGATTAGGTAGTAGTTATCGTCTTCTTAGAGTTAAAAGAGTATGCTGGCGATTATGCCGTCGGAGGCGTTGGTTTTAAGCCTTGCCTGCTTCTAAGGATAATAGTAGTATAAAATCGGAGTCGTTTAAAGGCTTAAGCGTAAAGCTTCTTAAGCTTCTTTATAAGTATTATTAAAGTTAAAAGGAACATTTCTTATAAGAGCTATTAAAGGTCGGCAAATACGATTATAGCTTTTAATAAACCTTCGATAGAAGTTATAAAACCTTAAGAAGCTTTATACGCTATATACATTTTTAGCGTATTTCTACTCCTAAATGACTAAGACTTTATTAAGGTTTACTTTAATTTTATAAACTTTAATAATAAACCTTAGGAACTTAGTCTTGGTAACCTTAAACTTACTTTTCTTAATATCTACTTATAAGCTATAGTATTAGAGAATCCTTAAGATCTTTTTAATATAGATCTTATAATTAAGGGAGTTTTTTAAATAGATTAGAATATTATTTAAGTAAGTAGAGTAGAAATCGTTAAGGTGCTTAAGGAGAATATTATTAATAAACCTTTAAAAGGTAGTAGGCCTATTTATTAGTTTAAATGGTAAAACCTTATATTTATAAGTCTTATAATGTGTGCGAAAGGTAGTTAGGTCTTTAGTATTAGCTAATATGTAAATATAGTAGAAGGCTTATTATATATCGATTTTTATAAAAATATAAGCTTTTAATATGCGTATTATTATCTTATTAATAAGTAGGATCAGGTAGGGGTCCTTTTTCATTAGGGCATTTAGTTTCTGATAATTAATATATAGATATAAGGAGTTATTAGCTTTTCTAATAAAGAGGATTAGGGCTGCTTAAGGGGAACTTAAAGCTTTGATAAACCCTTTATATAGGTTCTTAAGAATATAGCTCTTAACCTTTAAGAGCTATTTATTAGTAAGGCGGCAAAGGGGTTCGATTATTAAGTTGTTCTCGCTTATTAGCTTGATTTTATGATCTGCCCTTAGTTTAGGTTCTGGTAGCTGATCAGAGGCCTAGCGACTAAAGATATTCTTAAACTTAGCGTATTAAGGCGGGAGCTTCTAGTCTATTAGCTTATTATTGCTCTTATACTTGGCTTATAGTGCCGAACTAAGGCTAAGGGAGCTAATTTCAGCTCGCTTAACTGATTCTTGGCGATTGATTTCTTGGCGATTGATTTCTTAGTCTAGATTATAAATAGAGCTTATAAATGTGAACTCTTTAAGTGCTAGTTTTTAAGTTTGTATAGCTTATCTTACCCTAGTTATAAAGCGGTAATAAAAGGCGCCAATTGCTAAGGCTAAGATTAGGCTAATTTGGTAAGCTATCTTTAAAGGAGCGGTTCTCTTTATTAAAAGAGGGAGCAAAGGGTCTAGTACTCTTAGCAAGGCCTTTTTTATATAATTCAGATCTCTTTTCAAGTCTTTAAAGAAACTGCTATCCTTAGGTTTATAAGAGGCTATAGGAGTAGGAATCGAATTAGTAGATTTTACTTATAGGCTAGGACCGGGAGTGAAATTCGAGTTTGCAGATTTCACTCGCAGGCCGGGACTAGGAGTGGAATTCGAGGCGTTATTACTTACTAGTACTAAGAGCTAGGCTTAGGCCATTCTAAGGTCTTTGTCCTTAGCGTCTATTATAGCTGCTTAATAATCAATGTCTTATTAAGCTATTAAGGGTTTTATTAGCTATAAGAGATCGATTAGTATACGTTAATTAAAGTAGGGGATAATAGGCATATCCTTAGGCTAAGAGATACTATTTTTCCCCTTTCTATAGGATTATTTAAGATTATAGTACTTTAGGAACTTCCTATTAATTAAAACGTCGGTTGCTCTTAAGCTTATGATTAGGAAAGAGAAGTTTATTTATCGCCTATCGATTATAAGGGTAAGTAAGATAGCAAATCGAATAGTTTCTCCCTTAAGGCTATTATAGCTAATAGGGGTAATCGGTTTAGGCAGTTTAATGAACTTTACCTTAAGTCTTTAGGAAAGCTAATATATTAGAAATATCTTAATAATACTGAAAATATTAGCTCTACTATTAATATAAGTAACTATTTTAATAAAAAATCCATTTTAAGCTAGTTTTATAAGAATTAAGAACTAGCGGCTGCTTATTAATAGGCGAGAATCAAAATCTAAGTCTTTTTATAAATTGTAACTTATACTATAGTAAGAGTCTTTACTATAGCTTAGCAGTTTCCTAATAGTAGGTCGTTTTCCATCTCAACTTTAGCTATTATAAACTCGCCCTACTTCTTTAGCTTTAGGCAGTCTATTATATAATGATTAAGGGCCTTGCAGTTATAGCAAAGACCAAACGACGGCTTTAGGCTAGCAGACCCTTCTTAGTGGGCCGCTGGCAAGGGGGAATAAGTATAAGGAGCTAGGGAGGTAGCTATAGCTATAGGTCTTTATAACTCCCTTTTTAATATACTAGGGACGCGGTCCTTTAAAGGGGAGAACGCAATGGTAGGGGCGACTTGTTAAGTATTATAAGCCTCTTTTTACTTAATATTATAAGCCTTGCGGTTTATAATAGCTAAGAACTTATCTAAAGTAGTATAATTATTATTTATTTTATACTTCTT
The DNA here is from genome assembly GCA_024741835.1 of Diplocarpon mali. Lineage (NCBI taxonomy): Eukaryota > Fungi > Ascomycota > Leotiomycetes > Helotiales > Drepanopezizaceae > Diplocarpon > Diplocarpon mali. Next base: position 4,721 of record JAENRP010000443.1, on the reverse strand, counting down.
TACTTAAAGGTCATTCTTTAAGGCTAAGGAGACCTTTTTATAAATATTATTAAATTAATAAGACTGATCGATCTTATTAGCTATAGCAAGGGTAATAAACTTAGATTAGAACTTATTATATAATAATAAACCTATAGTTAGCCTACTATATTTAAGCTTAGTAGATTAAATATAGTTATAATTAAAGAACTTTTAATCTAAGACCTTAAGGATATTAGTAGTATATATAAACTTATTAGTAAAGATAGGATTTATATATTATAGGATTAAGTTCTAAGCTTTACCTATTGTATAATTAAAGTAGGTAATGATCTAGTCCTCTTTTAAAGTGAAGTTGCTTAAGTACTTTTAAATGAATACCTTTATAGCCATCTTCCAAGTGTTATAGGTGATTTCGCCCTAGTAGTTATTAAAATAGGTTTAAAGGTACTTGATTCGATAGGGGTCGACGGCTAGGACTAAAGGTCTGATAATTAAGAGGTAGTAGTTTAAGAGAGGTAGCAAGTTGGCAGTAAAGGACTAAGCGTTTTAAAGGCTAGCACTTAAGGAAGAAAAGGCAGTAGTATTATTTTAAAAAGCGGTAGCTATAGCAGCGCCGACGAGGTTTGCGATTTCGGCCTATTAAGTAGCTAAAAAGAGAGGGGCCGATATAATAAGGGTAGATATCTTTAAGGAAAGTATCTCTTCTTCTTTAACTTTAATCGATGGCAATAGGGTATTTCGAGAATCCACTTATAGGCCGGGCCTAGGAGTGGAATCTATACTAAGGGAGGTAGCTTCCTAAGTAGGCTTAGGAGAGAGAATATCTCTAGGACTAGGGTTGGCAGTAAGGCCTGTAGAACTAGAACTGGTAGTAGTAAGGCCTAGTAGAGGTGCAGTTAACCTTTTACTCCTTTTAGGTGGTATAAGATTAGAAGTTATAAGTACTAACTCTTTCTATATTATTTGGTTTAGTCTAAAGGGACCTAATGCTAAATAGTAACCTATTTAAAAGAGGGAAGATTAGTATAAGCGGAGCTATATATATTCTTAAAGCCTTCTAGTAGAGTATATATTAAGGTATTATAGGTTTATAGATCTTAAGAAAGAAGGTTTTACTTTAGGATCACGTCTCTTTACTAATTAGGAGTTGCAATAAGGTTGCCTAAGGGTGTAGTACAAATCTAGGGAAGTAGGGTCCGAGGATCTAAAGCTTATTACTCTATTAAAGTTGACTTAGTTTCTAATAGTATAGTATAACCTATTAAGGCTAATCAAGTCTTTATATATATATATAGGTATAGATCCTCTAGTTTCGTACCTAAGTATTCGAAGGAAGGAGTAAGGAGCTTCAAAGCGTATAAGGAAGAGTCGACGAGTATAGGTCAACGAGTATGGGTCGACGGGGAGTATAGAGAAGGTCGACGACTTGTTTATAAGGAGGTATCTTTAAAGAGTCGAGTTATATTTAAGGGTTTCGAAGGAAGGAGTGAGGAGCTTTAAAGAGTATAAGGAGAGTTGTCGATAAGTATATTATTAATAAGTATAGGTCGATATATTATAGAGTGTTTATAAAGGAGGGAGAGAGTTAAGAAGAGAAAAGTTATTATACTACTTTAGGTAGCAGCCTATGCTAGCGAAGCGAGGGCATAATAAATAAATTTTTTTTTTTTTAAATTAAATTTAAAGGTGAATTCCTATTTGTAAAATGGAGTATATAAGGGGTCGAAAAACAAGCTGATCTTATATTTGAAGGTTGTTATTTAGCTTTCTTTAAAAACTAGATTAGTAAGATCTAGGCGCTATATATAAGTTGCTTAAGGCAGTTTATAATAGAAGTCGAGATTAAGAGATTAAGTTGCTTAAGGCAGTTCGAAATAACGATTCTAAAGGTAGTAGATATTAAGCTTCTTAGCAGAGGTTAAGTTGATCTTTTCTTATATTACAACTTGCTCTTAAGCGTATAAAAGGCGAGAATCGAATAACGCTAACTATATTACTTTAAAAGGTACGCTATATAATTAAGAAGAAAAGATGAAGAAGAAAAGAGAGTCTCTAATAGAGCTCTTCTAAAATAAGTACAGGTGCTTTACTAGCGTGCATATGATCTAGCCACCTTACTACCTTAGCGTGCACCTGACTTCGATACGTGATATAAACGTGATGCGGCCGTGATGCAGCCATAACACTTACTAGAGCTTGCAAAGGGGTTTCGGCATTTAGAAGAGACTCTTAAGTAGTAAAAACTGCTAGCCCTTTATTATTAATTGCTCTATTAGATTTAATGCCTACTAGGGCGCGGCTTAGCTGCATTAGGTCGTGCTTATATAGGGTTCCTATTTGCTTATTAGTGATTATTTCCTCCTTTAGGCGAGTCGCCTAACTTAGATTGATCTTTACTATAACTGAGTCTAAAAAGTCAATTACTCCTAGTCTTCCTTTAATCTTAAGAAGACTGTGTTATTCTACTAAGCGGTATGCCTCTTACTACTCCTGGATCTACTACTAAGTGTTAGTTCTCTTAGTCTTGCCTTAGTATAGTATATTGCAGTATTAGAGCCTTGTCTAAGATTGAATAGCCTTATCGGAAGGCGCAATATCACGCTTTAAAATAGATACTAGGCCTTAGAGTAAGAGTTGCTAGTTTATTAAATTGGCATGCGGGTCGTTAGTAGGGGTTCTACTTATAGGAGTATCTCTATTAGGTATTAAAGAGGAGAGCTTCTTAGCTTGGATTTATACTTAAGCTATCGCAGAAGCTAGAAGCGTTCTATCGACAGTCTTAGAGACCTATTTTAGTAGTAGCTTATAGTATTTGCATTAGGTCTTTTAAGTCTCCTTGCGCATATAATACTCCTTTATTAGGATTTTATATTTATCTTTAATATCTTTATAAGACGCTTATAGAAGAGGAGCTTTTAATAGATCTCTTAAAGGAAAGCGAGCGTAAATCTATTTAAATAAAGTCGCTATATACTCTTTATATAACCTTGCGTATATTATGCAAAGGTTAGCTATTTCCAGTTCCTTAAGCTCTTATATAGAGGGAGCTTAAGGCTCGGTCTCTATAATTGACTTAAATAGGAGTCTTAGATTGGCAAAAATAGTGATATTATAAAGCTTAGTAAAGAATATATATTTACTAAACTACTTCACTTAAGAGGCAGAGGTATTAAAGTAAAGCTTAGAGATGCTCAGAGAGTTAGATATATTAAATGGAGTTTAGTAAAAAGGTTAGGTATATAAATGAAGTTTGCAAATAAGGTTCGATTGGAAAATGGAGATTTATTAATTGAAAATAAAGGTCCTTTAAGTCGTTATAAATACTTGAAAAGTCAATTAGAAGCTTAAAGGGCCCTTTAGCCAGTTGCATATAAAGAGAAAGCATATTAAAGTGCTTATAAGGCTTATAACTATAGTGCGGTCGGCTAAAGGGCCTTTATTAGGTCGCTTAAGAGGCTCGCTAAAGTAGGGGAAGATAATTAATTGAATTATTATCTTATATATATATAGTAAGAAGACTTCGGAAAGAAAAGGGAGAGTCTATAACTTAGCAGAGTCACGTGGAGGGTCTCTAGAATAAGTGGAGACTCCGCCCATTCTGCACGACAATAAGACCCTAGCTTAATTAGCTAGCGCTTAGATTTTTATAAAGCTCGATATATAGTAGGCTTTCTATCAGATCCGAATGGACCTTAACTCTAAAGAGCTTACTACCTTTAGAACTTAGTATAGCGCGTATAAGTGTAAGGTGCTTCCTTTTAGCCTTACTAATAGCCCTACTACCTATTAAAGGTATATAAATAACGTCTTTTTCAATTACCTTAATAATTTTTATATAGCCTACTTAAATAATATCCTTATTTACTTTACCAACCGACTCAACTATAAATCGTATATAAAATAGGTTCTTTTATTAAGCTTAAGTAAGTCGGCGCAGTAGGTAAAGGAGGCTTTTAAAGGTCGATGGTCGATATATTAGTAAGAGTTAGGGAAGGAAGGTTACCCCTTTCTTCCTTATAGCTATATACGTATTAGTATCCTATTGACTAAGCAATAGGGTTATATAATAATATATTAGAGTAATAGTTGTATTACCTATCTTAATACCCTTACTTAAACCTTACTTCAATTGACCTATAGTTAAGGAAAATAATAACTATCCTTTTACGCTAATCCAACTCTTAAGTATCTCTTTAAATTAAAAATAATTAATTAATAGCAACTTCTATTGAAATCACTAACCTTACTCGCAGGGTAGGACTAGGAGTCAAATTTCCTAAAAGCGTTCCTTTATAAGATTATATAACTTAATTCGCGGTCTAGGCCTAGGAGTTGATTGAAAAACTTTCCTTTATAAGACTATATAACCTAACTTATAAAGCGGGCCTAAGAGTTGTCCTTAAGCTTATTAAGCTCCTACTATCTTTTATAATCTTAGCATATCTTTAAATGCTTTAAACTTTGCAACTATCTTTAATAGCTTTATAAATCTATCTACTACTATTTAATCGGTTAAGATATAGGTAATTAATAACTTATTCTTTATAATAAGGTTATAGATAAAGTAATAGGTAATATTAATATATTTCGATTGCTTATATAAGTATGGATTCTTTATAAGTGCAATTGCTTTTATATTATCTATTTAAAAATTAATATAGTTCTTATCTTATCTAATATATTTAATAAAACCTATATCTTTTAAAACTTAAGCGATCTATAATCCTTACTTATAATTT
>JAENRP010000442.1:8920-30486 GCA_024741835.1 Diplocarpon mali | reverse complement strand
GTTCATAGCTAAATTTAGTATAGCTATGATTTCTAATCCAACTTAGCTAGTATAGCTACTCCACCTTAGCTATTCCTACTTAGCTAGTATAGCTATGATTCTATATTCAACACCTTACGCATATGGTGCTCCTTTATTAGGATTTTATATTTATCCTTAATATCCTTATAAGAAGCCTATAGAGGAGGAGCTTTTAATAGATCTCCTAAGGGAAAGCGGGCGTAAATCTATTCAGATAGAGTTGCTATATACTCTTTATATAACCTTGCGTATATTATACGAAGGTTAGCCGTTTCTAATTCCTTAAGCTCCTATATAGAGGGAGCTTAAGGCTCAGTTTCTATAATTGACTTAAATAGGAGTCTTAGATCGGCAAAAATAGTAATATTATAAAGCTTAGCAAAGAATATATATTTACTAAACTACTTCACCTAAGAGGCAGAAGTATTAAAGTAAGGCTTAAAGATACTTAAAGAGTTAGACATATTAAATAGAGTCTAGTAAAAAGGTTAAGTATATAAATAGAGTTTGCAAATAAGGTTCGATCGGAAATTGGAAATTTGTTAATTAAAAATGAAGGTCCTTTAAGTTATTATAAATACTCGAAAAGTCGGTTAAGAGCTTAAAGGGCCCTCTAGCCGGTTGTATATAAAGAGAAAGCATATTAAAGTACTCATAGGGCTTATAACTATAGTACAGTCGGCTGGAGGGCCTTTATTAGATCGCTTAAGAGGCTTGTAAAAGTAAAGGAAGATGATTGATTATATTATTATCTAATCTATATATAATAAGGAGACTTCGGAAAGAAAAGGGAGAGTCTATGACTTAGCAGAGTCACGTGGAGGGTCTCCAGAATAAGTGGAGACTCCGCCCATTCTGCACGACATATACCTCTTAAGGTAATATAGTCAGCGTTACTCGATTATCGCCCCTCTATACGCTTTAGAGTAAGTTGTAATATAAGAAAAGATCTATTTAACTTCTGCTAAGAAGCTTAATATCTACCCCCTTTAGAATCGTCACTTTGAATTGCCTTAAGCAACTTAATCTCTTAATCTCGACACTTTTATTACAAACTGCCTTAAGCAACTTATATATAGCACCTAGATCTTACTAATTTAGTTTTTAAAGAAAGCTGAAAAATGACCTTTAAATATAAGATTAGCTCGTTTTTTCGACCCCTTACCTATTCTATTTTACAAATGGAAATTCACCTTTAATTTCAATTCGAAAAGAAAAAAATTTATTTACTATATCCTCGCTTCGCTAGCATAGGCTATTGCCTAGAGCAATTGTTGCGCCATAAGGAGCCTCAGGCGCTGAGGCATCTAAGGACTGGCTTATATAATATACCCCTAAAGTGGCCACAAAGCACTTCTATAAAGGGAGCTCAGATATATAATTAGAGTAGAATTTTACAAGCTTCTGCCACTATTGAGAATCCACCTCTAAATATAGCACGACAGTTATCAGCACTATTCGCAACTCTTAAGAGCAAACAATCAAAAAATTCACTATGTTTAAAGACTTCTTAAAGAGGTTTCACTACTATTTTTCATCCATTCTCCCTTGCCTATACGCATTATACGACCAGACTCGACGTTCCAACGCTCCTAGCCAATTAATAGAACTTATACTCCCTACTATCCTAGTCAATATAAGCGAATACTAGTAAAAAGAAGCTCAAGAGCTTAGCTCTAATAGAGTTATACTCTAGGATAGGAAGTCATAGCGCATTTAGTACACCAAGCTAGAGTTTTAAGCCGAATTTCTACAGCTCTAGAAGCATATAAAGAAGCTAAGACAGATTAATAACCCTAAACTGTATACTATAGAGATAAGAAACCAAGCTCTGCTTTATAAGAATGAAGCTCCACACCTACTAGATCTAGAAATAGAACCGCTGCAGCTTAAAAAAATAGTAGAAGGATAGGACCAAAGAATATTGCAAAGCTACTATAAGTTATACCAATAGTAGGAAGCTTTCGATTAACAAACGCCAGCTCTAGTACTATTCGCAAAAATAATAGCTAAAGACGTAGAGCTAGAGTATAAGATAGCAATAATATAATATAATCTTATAATAGAAGCGTAGAAAAGGAATAGGAGCTCCTATATTTAGTTATACTATTAGATTACTAAGATAGTATACCCTATATTACTTTAAGCAGTGCAATATAACTGCAAGGAAGCGGGGAAACTATCAATTCAATAGATTGTAGAGCACCTGCGCAAGGAACTAGCCCCCTCTGAGGTTAGTATAATAGAGTCAATTTAAGAAGACTATAATAATAAGCTCTTTAAAATAAGGAGTAGTAAAGTGGACCTAAAGACCTGGCTTATTAACTTTAGGGAGATTTACTAAGAAGTATAAATATATAGAATCCTAAAGGTTTAAGGCTCCTTTGCGATTATAAAGTTTCTATAATCGGTTTACTACTAGGCTCTTACTTAATCTTAGCAGACTTAGGCAAAGCTTATTAGAGATAATAAGCTAGGTCTAAAGTATAGAAAAGATATAGTCTACTATATCAATTGGTTCTCGAGCTTAATAGAGCAAAGCCTCGCAAGCTCCTTATCAAAGGTAACCCTGAGAGTATACGCCTCGCTTAAAAGAGTAGGCGATTATACTAATCTAAGAGCACTAAGTAAAGGCAAGGCGAAGAAGACTCTCGAGGGAAGCGTTAAAAAGTGCCTTTGCCCCTAGGTCAAAAATCACTTTTAAAACCTAAAGGAGTATAATAAGCTGAAATACGCCTTAACTAGCGCTAAGGAAGGTATGCTTTAAAACCTCTCTAGCTATAATAAGGTTAAAAGAATATATAAAAACCTTACTTTCTTAAAATAGAGAGAGCTTTAAGCTAAGCTCTTTTATATCAAATAAGCTCTTATAGATCAATTTAAGGAAAGAACATCTGCTAAAGCTTTAAGAAGCGGCAAATCCAAGATTATAGCCGCCCTCTTAGATCCAACTCTCTTTAAAGACTTTACCCTAGGAATATACTCTACCCTTAGAGCTCCCTACGCTCTTTCAAATATAACCCTATTCGATAACTGCGCTGCAATACACCTTATTAATTAAGAGGAGCTTCTAATTCCTAGATTATTAAAAATCGCATATCCCTAGGATTATATAAAGGCAAGGAGCTTAAGTCTGCTAATAAGGGAGAGGGGTATATGTCTAATAAAAGGGGTTCTTGCTAATAGAAGAGACTTAGAGCTTAGGAATATAGCGCTTATAGATAGGTTTAATATTATAACGACACAGAACCGCCGAAGTGCGAGATCAAGTATAGGAGCAAGAAGTGGTGCAAAAGGCGTATTCTATAGGTCTAATACGAAGGAAACGAAGAAGTTAGAGAACCCTCCTTAAGGGAGAGCCCTTCTTCCTTATATACATAGCAGCTAGAAGCTCTATTGCCCGTTTATATAATATTATATAAGAATATCCTTTTGCACCTTTAGGGTCGATTTGAGAAAACCCTATATCGAATCGAGATTGCAAAACCTTAAAACGCCGTACTCCTAGGTAATTGCATTAAGTAGAGGTATAACCGTTACACTACCCCCCCCCTTTGAGAACGCTTGCTTATAAGCGTTGGTAGGTTATAATGATTTTTATATAGTAACGTACTTAGCGCATTATTATACGAATGGTACCGTTCTGTATTTAGTTTAGCGCAAGTCGCGTTATATATTCAAATTTGTTTTTCCCTTTGCAAGATCTTCCTTCCTTAGTATAATAACCGCATATAATCGCATAGGTCTCTTACTCCTACTATTATAGCGCAGGGCTAATGCATAGTAGTAGAAACAATTACTATTACTACTACTAATTACTATAAGTAAGTTTGCCCTAGTCCAGGGTCGAATCGCGTCTAATACGCGTAGTGCTAATTCCCCTGCTATCGGGCGCCCTTGCGGTAGCCTACTGCGTTTATTATTACTAGTGCGTGCGGCGCCTTATGCGCAATATCACGCATAAGTGCGAGTTTGAATCGGAGCGTAGTAAGAAGTGCTACTAATGCCAAGAGCAAAAGGTGGAGTGCATCCCTGTAAGTATCCCGAATCGAGTCTAGAGACTTGGTCGCGCTGATACTTATTTATAGCTTCCTTCCTATATCGGTGAGGAGTTCGCGGCGCTATCCGCGGCCCTTAAGGAGTAGCGGAAGGAGGCTCCCTGGCAGTAAGAGGGGGACGACGACGACGACGACGAGGACGCGCGTGCGGTTTCAGTAGGGAACCGCGAGATGCTCCGTCAGGAGGCGGTCCAGCGCGCCCGGATTCTCGTCAACCTCCTGCTAGTAGCTAGCGCAGAGGCTCCGACTAGCCGCTCCTAATTGGAGCGTGCTAGCCTTATAGAGCTTTGCTCTATGGCTAAGGCTACGGTAAGCCAGCTAGAAGGGATCCAGGCGATAGTTGCTATAAGTTAAACCCGAATTAGTATCGAATCGACCGCTGACTTTCTAATAGGAGCGCGGCAACCTTATCGAGTCCTGGCTGGCGAGGTTAGAGCAATCCAGCCGAACTATACTAGGCCTCCTAGGGTCTATCGCCGCGTCGGCAGAGCGGACTGCCGTAGCGGCAGAGTCTCTTATAGGAGGAGGGGGGCTCGCAGTAGCGAGGGTAGCGTCGGGCGCGGCGGCTAGTAGGGCAGCGCCAGCGGCGGTAAGAGGAGGAGGTCAGGGTCGTTCTAGGCAGAGGCGTATTTAGGAGGCGAGCTCTAGCTCTGGAACGGAATTGGAGCTTGTTTCCTTAAGCGCGGAGGAAGAGGGGTTAGAGGAGTTATAAAGGGAGGAGGCAGTTGGCCTAGCGTTATTGTTTTTCTATTTTTATTATTTTTTTTATTTATATTTTTAAATTTATTTACTAACCCATTTCGCGTTTGGCCTATCATCTTCTAAGTGACTGTAATTATCTATACCACTTTCCTAAGCCTTTAGCTAAGCTTATAAGTTCTAAGGTGGCCTTAGCTTTATAGGATTGGCCTAATAAAAGTCGCGAATCTTATATAAGGATCTTGCAAAATTTGAGGCGCAATACTAACTCGAATTAGGGTTATAACTAGTCTATTTGACCTAGTACTCTAGCTTTCCTTAAGATAGGCGTACACCTAGTATCTCAGACACTTTATACTCTTTTTGCCTAGCGATCTTTTCTATAGTAGGCTAGGGTTATTCCTAACCTAGTAAGGGGTTCTGCGGATCTTTAAATAGTAGCTTTAGCGCAAAGATATTGTATATTATAGAACCTATAGGCAGCTTGATCTGATATGAATTGCTTACCTTCTTAAGAACTTTAAAAGGACTATCCTATTGATTGGCCAGTTTCCTACTAAGGTAGTAGTTCTTAAGATTTTTTATTAAAAGGTAGACTATATCTCTAGGTTTCTAATCAATTTCCCTTTAGTATTAATTCGTAGACTTACACATTTTCTCTTAAGCGCATTCTATATTGCCTTTCGCTACTTCTTAAGCTGCGTATATCCTCTCTGCTACCAGCTTGGCTTCTGCTTAATTCAATTTCTCCTATGGGCTAGACGGTTTCGGAGGGATCCAGTCCTAACTTATCTGAGGTGCAACTCTATACCTAAGCTAATATAGGGTTATACCGATCGAAGCGTAAGGTAGAGTCGATTGCGCACGATCTATTAATAGAATCAGTTTACTCCAATTATCTTAATAGTAATTAATAAAAGGCCTTAGCCTTAAATTAATATACTTATTTATAATCTCCGTTTGGCCGTTAGTCTCCTTATAGTACGCTATAGAGAGTTTAATCTTAATACTAATGATATAGCAGAACTCTCTTTAAAATGAGGAGACGAATTAGGGGCCTCAGTCTAAGGTAATTATCTCTAGAGTATAGCCGAATTGATAAATCCACTAAACGAACAGTCGGGTAGTTCCTTAAGCGTTGATATCTTTTTAATAAGGAATTATAATAGCGCTCTTACTAAGTCGGTTTATAAAAACCAAGATTCGATCAAAGCCGTGCTTATTAGAAGGGAAATCCTTAAAATTTAAATACAAGTGCTATATAAGATAGTTAGGAATAGGGAGAGGCTATAGGAGACCTTATTATTTAATTGTCTTCGAATGCGAGAATTGATAAGGTCTGCAGTTTGCAACAAATCTTTTACAGTCTAAACCTATCCCGACCTAATAGTACTTAGGAGCGAGTAGCTAGTAGGTCTTTAAGCTACTAGGGTGCGCGCTTAAAGGTTGGTTATAAGCTTCCTAAATTAGACGAGTGCATAAGGGAGTATTGCGGCGTACGCAGAGACGCTTCTTAAAGTAAAGCAATCTGTCTTTTAAGGAGTAGTTCTTAAGGAGGTCGGCGCGAATCTCTTAGAAGGATTTGCAGTTGTTTTAATAAAGCTTTTTAATCAAATCAAAGGAATCCTTAGGTCGATTTGGGGTCGAATTGGGATCATCGGTTGACATCGGGGCAAGGGTGCCTTCGGCAGATTCGGCGAGAAATTTATCGGCCAGTTCGGTATTGATTTAGGGGTCTAACCGGGCTAGGGAAATCAGAACCTAAGATCGGCTATCTAGCTTCGCTTACTTATAAACTGGCATATCCTGCTCTCGGCGGCTAAGAATATCGGCCTTCCAGTTGTCTTTGCTAAGAGTATATACGATTCGAAAATTGAAGTTAAATAGGAATTCCATCTATCGATACTGTTTCGCAATTAGAACCTTAATAGTTATAAAGTACTTAAGGGAGCGGTAATCTAAGTAAATATTAACTCGCTCCTTAAGTGATATAAGCTTAGGTCTCTATTTATAGCAGGATTCGACGATAGCAAAGAGTTCCTTATCATATATTTCCTAATTAGGTTTATAGCTAGAGAGTATATGCGAATAGAAGCCAATTGGGTACTATTGCTTATTAGAGTATTGCTAAGAAAGTACTCTGGCGATAACGCTATTAGAAGCATCAGTTTCCAGCTTTGTAGGCAAGTCGGGGTCAAAATGGTAAATCCGCTAAATTGAGAGCAACTGCTTATAAAGCTCTTTAAAAGCGATTCGGCACTCTTTTATCCAATTCCAGGGCACTATTGGTTGGGTTAGAACTGAGAGGGGTTTGGCGATTAGCCTGAAGTTGCGAATGAATTATCGGTAGAACTTGTAAAATCCTAGGTAGGACTTCACTTTAGTAATAGTTTTCAGGTACTTCCAATTGCATAGCGGTTCGACCTTTTCAAGGTCCAGTTCAATCCTAATTATTATTAAAATATATCTAAGATATTAAGTTCGAGTAATGTAGAACTCGCACTTCTTGATATTTGCTTAAAGGCTAGCCTTTAAGAGTCGTTTTAGTACCTTTTCGATATGACCCTAGTGCTTTTTAATATTCTTTAAGTAAATTAAAATATTATTCAAATATACTATATAAAAATCATCTAAGTAATTTAAAAGAACGTTATTCATATACCGCTGGTAAGTACTAGGTCTGTTATAGAGGCCGAATGGGAGAACCTTGCATTTATAGGATCTGTACCTTATTCGAAAGGTAGTATATTCCTCTGATTTAGGGTCCATTTGTATCCGATTGAAAGCGGCTCGAATATCCAGTTTTATAAAGATCTTAGCTGTAGATACTCGCCTTAAAAGCTCGTCTATCCTCGGAATTAGGTAAGCGTCCTTCCGAGTTAGTGCGTTTAGCTTCCGGTAGTCTATGCAAAATTAGAGGCTACTATCGGCCTTCTTTACAAATAGCACTAGCGAAGCAAAGGGGCTAGTACTTATCTTAATAAAGCCTTTGTCTAAATTCTTAAGTAAGTACTCCTTTATAACCTTAAGCTCTTTAGTAGATTGACAGTAAAGGGGCGAATAGGCGTTAGGCAGGGGCCCTTTTAGCTATATCTTATAATCGTAGTACTGATAGGGAGGGAGGGTATCTGCATCCCTTTTTAAGAAAGCTTATCTTAGAGATCGGTACTGTTTCGGGAGTCGATTGTTGATCAGCTTTTCGACATCGGGATTCTTAGGCTTGTATCTTTCCTTTAGAATCCTATCCACTTTGTAAATACTGGTTTAAAAGAACTCCGTCTCCTTACACTTTATATTATAATAAAAGGCGTTAGTACTAATTTCGCAAATAGGAACTGCAGCTTTAGGGCATTTGCAAATAGGGTTAGATTATGGTCGATTCGTATTAGACTGTTTTCCTAGATCTAGCTTAGTCATAGGCAAGGGCGCGGGCCTAGTAATAGCAATAGGGATCTTGCGCTTAGCTAGGACTACTAAATTAACGCAAGACTGTCTTCTATTGATCTGTCGAGCTTTATCTATAGCTATTTCCTATTCTTTACGATTGACGTCGGCTTAATGATCAGATTGGATCCGAAGTCCTTTAAAAGGGGGAAGACGGATGAGAATTTCCTTTGCGAATCAAGGAGATAGGGGGTAATACAAAGGCTATACAAATCGGTTTTCCTTCGGATCAAGTTTCAGTCGAAATCGGCGCATCCATTTGACTCTAATAATAGCATTGCGCTGGCCTAGGTCGAGAATAACCTAGGGGCAGTTGTAAATACGCCTTCTATCAATTGTTAAGTGAAAGCGTATATAGTGCGTAGCTTACGCGCAAACGGTATTCTAAAATCTATAGATAAGAATAGGGGCTGGCAAAGGAAGAATTTAAGAGCCGGTCGCTCTCGAAAGATATATAAAAAGGGAACAATTTAAAAATAGGTAACCAAGGGCTCTAGTATCTACTAAAGCTGATAATGATACTCTAAGTCCATTTATACTAATAGTACAAGAGGTTAGGAATTGCTTCCCTCTTATTAAAGAGTTAAGATCTAGCTTCGATAAGTCGCACTTTCGCAGGCCTAAGTAGGAGTCTTTTCCTAGGCCTCTTCGTTTTCCTAATCTTCTTCCGTTTCGACCCTATTCTTAGTTAAGTCCAGAGTCGGATCAGCTTCCTCTATATCTTTTAAAGCATTAATCTTACTTGCAAAAGGGCACTCGGTCTTATAGTGACCAGTTTTGCCATAGGTCTAGTAGGTGGCTTACTTAAAGGGCAAAGTAGGAGAACTAGCCTTAGCTGGCGTGTCTCGGCGAAAAGGGGTAGTCGGCTTCGGGGCTGGTGTCCTAGAAACTCGGGTGGTACTTCCGGCGCTCGGACCGCGAGCGGTCTTATTAAGGAGCAAACCGGATATCTTCTGGTATAATACCAGGATCGCCTTGCTTCTAGTCGAAGGGTTAAGAAGTTAATTGCTTTAGCATTTAGCATTAAGGGCGTTTAATTGGTTGACTATAATAGTATAGTCCTTCCCTTAAGAGGCCTTAGCTAAAGCGCAGGCAGCTCTAAGCTAAGGGGTAATCTTATTCTATATAAAGAAGAACCACTTAGATCTTAAGACCTCTCCTTAGATCGCGGTAGATTAGAATCGGGCTTGAAACTAAGGGAAAGTTTCTTTAGAATAACCGGCTTCTTTTATATAAAGGTGATAAAAAGTGGATCGAAATAGGTCTACCTCTTAGCTAGTCAAAAAGTAACTGCTTAGCAGTTCTACTATTTCTTAACAGTTTCGAAAGGGGTTAGTCTCCGAAAGGTACTAGGGTTCGAGGTACGTTCGGGCTTATCCTGTGGTAGATCCCTAAATAAAGGCTTGGCGAGCTCGCTCATTCGGATATAGGTCGGCGTTGACTTGCAGTCGGTCTTAGACTAAAGCTAACTACTGCTTATACGTTAAGGAGGTTCTATCGTTAAGGGAGGTGATCTTTTCGGTCAGCTGAATTTTTGGCTGTTTCATATCTGTATCGACTTCTAAAGGAGGCTAAGTCTCGCAAGGGTAGGTGGAATCTCGCTTAGTAGTCTGATATACGCGCTAAGCCGTCTCTTAGCTTTAATAAGCTAGGGTCTTTAAGCTAGAAATAGCCTAGGCAATCTTACTAATCTCGCTTTATAGTTGTCGATTAGATTGGTCTTAGCGTTATATAGATTCCTCTAAACCTAAGACTATTCCTTATAAGACGTTCGGGTTCGAAAAGTCTCGTTTATTTCAATTGGCTTAACTGTATCGTTATAGTCTCTTGCCCTTAGTAGCAGAGGAAGGTCTGGCCCTAAGGGCTGGAGTAGGGGTACTCCCTATAGAAGCTGGTTCTTTAAACGAACCGGGTATATTCTGTATTTGCTAACTTCCGGCTAGTAGGGAATTCATTTTACCGATTTTGGTTTCAGTAGGGATTCGGTTAAAAAGGGGTTCTGCAGAAAAAGGGTTCCAGTAGCATAGTACTCTCCTAACTTCTGCCTATAGCGCTTCTATAAAAGGAGTAGTTAAGAAAATCTGGCTAATGAAAGCGTTCCTCGATTATACTAGTTAATAAGCTATACTTAAGCTCTCAGTTTGTCTAAGAGATCTTTAGGATCCTAACTCTATCGAAAGTCGAAACAACCGCGAATCGATTTTCAAAAGGGGTAGGATATTATTAAAAGCCGTCCCCAGCGGAGAAGAACTTCTTCATTTAATATAATAATATAGAACCGCCGAAGTGCAAGATCAAGTATAGGAGTAAGAAGTGGTGCAAAAGGCGTATTCTATAGGTCTAATATAA
The DNA here is from genome assembly GCA_024741835.1 of Diplocarpon mali. Taxonomy (NCBI): domain Eukaryota; kingdom Fungi; phylum Ascomycota; class Leotiomycetes; order Helotiales; family Drepanopezizaceae; genus Diplocarpon; species Diplocarpon mali. The sequence continues at coordinate 19,915 of JAENRP010000442.1, read as the reverse complement.
AGGAAACGAAGAAGTTAGAGAACCCTCCTTAGGGGAGAGCCCTTCTTCCTTATATATATAGCAGCTAGAAGCTCTATTACCCGTTTATATAATATTATGCAAGAATATCCTTTTGCACCTTCGGGGTCGATTCGAGAAAACCCTATATCGAATCGAGATTGCAAAACCTTAAAACGCTGTACTCCCAGGTAATTGCACTAAGTAGAGGTGCAGCTGTTACAAATATTAATATTATCTTAAAGCCTCTTTTAAAGAAGGCTAGGATATAATATATAGGCCTAGATATGTTACAACTGGCTCTGGAGCGTACAGTGGGTCGAGAATCGAACGCTGACTGTATTACCTCAAGAGGTACGATATGTAATGAAGAAGAAAAGATAAAGAAGAAGAGAGAGTCTCTAGTAGAGCTCCTTTAGAATAAGTACAAGTGCTTCACTAGCGCGCATATGATCTAGCCACCTTGCTACCTTAGCGTACACCTAACTTTGATATATGATAGATATATAATATAACTATATATAACCGTGCATATAATGCGGCTGTAATACTACCCCCCCCCTTTAAAAAACTGCGCTTGCGCAATTGTATCTATAGGCGTATTGTCCTTTAGGTCCTTATAATCGTCAACTCTATTATTATATGACCTTAGCTAGCTTAGTAGCGCCCTTAGTGGCCCCTTAGCTTAAGGGTTCCTTAGATGGAAATCTCGAATAGTATACGGCGCTATTATAGCATTAGAGCACGGGTACTATTTAAGGTCTTTATTAGCTCCTTTCTATTTAATCTGATATTTGAGCTTTTTAGCTTAAATACGAGATCTAATTATTTCTTTTATCTCTTATTCCTCTTATTTTGGCAATACTTTAATTAGAGCAGGAGGTTCCTAAGCTTAGCCTAGTAGAGGGTTGGGGATATATTTCTGCAGTAAGTGGGAGTGGAATATAAGGTAGATTAAACTAAGCGATTTAGGCAATTGTAGCTTTTAGCTTTCTCTTAGCTTTTCTAGTACTTTTACTAGGCTATACTACTTATTGGAAAGCTTTTGGCTTAGCTAGTCCAGTTTCTAGTTTTTAGTACTAATTAGCATATTATCTCCTATAGTCTAATCAACTGGCTGGCGGTAGAGATCTGCAAGCTATTTTATTTTAGCTTATTATACTTAGAGAGATGATTGAGTGAATTAGACTACTTTTTAAGCTCTAGTAGCTACGCGGAGTACTATTTTACAATTTAATCTCTTAGTTGCTGTTTATAAAGGCTTTAGGTTAATTAAATTCTATAAGGAGCGAGCTTTGTAGCTGTTTAGCACTTGGAAAGGGGAAATTTGCCTTAGGGATTCGTAAGGTAAGGTCAATTAGGCAATATCTATTAAAGGTAAGAGACGACTTTAATTATTTTAATAGTATAAGTAGAACGGCCTAAGGCGTTGTTTTAAGTACTGGTTTATAATCTTAGTTTGGCTATCGATATTAGGGTTATAGGCTGTAGTTAGCTTGACCTTTGTACTTAGTATTTAATAGAGCTCTTTTCAAAAGGTAGAGATAAATTAGGCGCCTCTATCTAATAGAATTAAGTCGGGTATATTGAAATGGCGTATTTAGTAAATTAAAAATAACTCTATAAGGCCTTTCGCATTAACTGTCTTATAGTATAGGATTAATACTACCTTCTTTGATAATCGGTCTATTATTACTAGTGTAAAGTTGTAGCTAAGTTTATTAAGTAGGAGCTTTATAAAATCTATAGTTAAGTATTAGTATACTTATTTAGGAATTGGTAAAGGGTAGAGGAAACCTAGGGTCTTATTATAATAAGCTTTTATTCTTAAATAATAATAGTTCTAGATATAAGTGCTAATATTGCTGCTAAGGCTTTTCTAATAGTATTTTCTTCCTATTAAAAGCCTTGTTTTCCCGATTCTAGCGTATATAACATAAGGTTACTTATATATATAACGAATTAGGGCTATTTGCAGTTCAGGAGGTTAGGATAGTATAATAAGTCTACCTTAGAAGAAGAGTTTGCCTTAGCTAAGTTCATAGTTAAGGCTATGGCTCTGCGCCTTGTTTCGGAACTTCTATAGCTTAAGGGAGGTCTTATTAGCTTAAATAACTTTATTAATAATATAGTAGTTTGCTACATTATACTCGACCTTAGATATTAGGTTAGCAGGTACCTCTATTAGTGCAATTAGTACAATCGTTACTTATAGGCTGGGCCTAGGAGTGGAATCGATCTGCGCTAAAGTTACTTATAAGCTGGGCCTAGGGGTAGAATCGCCTCTAGTAGCGAGTACTTCTATAGAGAACTTATTATTAAGTAAGAGCTGCTAGTAGTATAAAGCTCGTTTCCTAGCCTTAAGAGGGGTCAGCTCCTAGTCTTAATATAAGAGTATATTAGCTAGCGTATTTGTTATACCTATTTGGTATATAATAAGGAAGTTGAAGTTAGCGAAGAACTCCGCCTAGCGAGCCTGCTAGGCTATTAAGTCCTTAGTTATTATAAAGTACTTAAGGGCTTTATGATCTATATATATATATACTGTTTTCTAGGCCTTAAGTAGCTCTGCCTTATACTAGTAAAATGATTTAAAAATCGCTAAGAGCTCCTTATTATAAATAGGGTAGTTTAGCTTGGCGTTATTTATAGTCTTCGAAAAGTACTTGATTAGGTAGTAGTTATTGTCTTCTTAGAGTTAGGAGAGTACGCTGGCGACTATGCCATTGGAGGCGTCGGTCTTAAGCTTTGTCTACTTCTAAGGGTAATAGTAGTATAAAATCAGGGTCGTTTAAAGGCTTAAGCGCAGAGCTTCTTAAGCTTCTTTATAAGTGTTATTAAAATTAAAAGGAACGTTTCCTATAAGAGCTATTAAAGGTCGGCAGATACAACTATAGCCTTTAATAAACCTTCGGTAAAAGTTATAGAACTTTAAGAAGCTTTATATACTATATATGTTCTTAGCGTATTTCTACTCTTAAATAACTAAGACCTTATTAGGGTCTACTTTAATTTTATAAACTCTGATAATAAACCTTAGGAACTTAGTCTTAATAACCTTAAACTTGCTTTTCTTAATATCTACTTATAGGCTATAGCGTTAGAGAATTCCTAAGATCTTTTTAATATAAATCTTATAGTTAAGGGAGTTTTCGGAGTAGATTAGAATATTATTTAAGTAGGTAGAGTAGAAATTGTTAAGGTGCTTAAGGAGAATATTATTAATAAACCTTTAAAAGGTAGTAGGCCTATTTATTAGTCCGAATGGCAAAACCTTATATTTATAAGTCTTATAATATATATAAAAGGTAGTTAGGTCCTTAGCGTTAGCTAATATATAGATATAATAGAAGGCTTATTATATATCGATTTTTATAAAAATATAAGCTTTCGATATATATGCTATTATCTTATTAATAAGTAGGATTAAGTAGGGGTCCTTTTTTATTATAGCATTTAGTTTTTGATAATCGATATATAAATGTAAAGAGCTATTAGCTTTTCTAATAAAGAGGATTAAGGCTGCTTAAGGGGAACTTAAAGCTTTGATAAATCCTTTATATAAGTTCTTGAGAATATAGCTCTTGACCTTTAAGAGCTATTTGTTAATAAGGCGGTAAAGGGGTTCGATTATTAAGTTATTCTCGCTTATTAGCTTAATCTTATGATCTACCCTTAGCTTGGGTTCTGGCAGTTGATCAAAGGCCTAGCGATTGAAAACGTTTTTAAATTCAGCGTATTAAAGTAGGAGCTTTTAGTCTATTAGCTTATTATTGCTCTTATACTTAGCTTGCAGTGCTAAACTAAGGCCAAGGGAGCTAATTTCAACTTACTTAACCGATTCTTAGCAATTAATCTCTTAGTCTAAATTATAAATAAAGTTTACGAATATAAACTCTTTAAGTGCTAGTTCTTAAGTTTGTATAGCTTATCTTACCTTAGTTATAAAGCAGTAGTAAAGGGCGCCGATTACTAAGGCTAAGATTAAGCTGATTTAATAAGCCGTCTTTAAAAGAGCGGTTCTCTTTATTAAAAGAGGGAGTAAGAGGTCTAGTACTCTTAATAAGGCCTTCTTTATATAGTTCAGATCTCTTTTCAAGTCTTTAAAGAAATTGCTATCCTTAGGTCTATAAGAGGCTACTTGCGGGCTAAGCTTAGGAGTGGAATTCGAGTTTGCAGTTTTTACTTACAGGCTAGGACTAGGAGTAGGATTCGAGTTTGCATTGCTTACTAGTATTAAGAGCTAGGCTTAGGCCATTCTTAGGTCTTTATCCTTAGCATCTATTATAACTGCTTAACGATCGACGTCTTACTAGGCCATTAGGGGTTTTATTAGCTACAAGAGATCGATTAGTATATATCGATTAAAGTAGAGGATAATAGGCATATCCTTAGGCTAAGAGATACTGTTTTTCCCCCTTTTATAGGACTATTTAAGGTCATAGTACTCTAGGAACTTCCTGCTAATTAAAACGTCGATTGCTCTTAAGCTTATAATTAAGAAAGGGAAGTTTATTTATCGCCTATCGATTATAAGGGTAAGTAAGACGGCGAATCGAATAGTTTCTCCCTTAAGGCTATTATAGCTAGTAAGAGTAATCGGTTTAGGCAATTTAATAAACTTTACCTTAAGTCTTTAAAAGAGCTAGTATACTAAAGACGTCTTAATAATATCGAAAATATTAGCTCTACTATTAATATAAGTAACTATTTTAATAAATGATCTATTTTAAGTTAGTTTTATAAGAACTAAGAACTGGCGGCCGCCTATTAATAAGCAGGAATCAAAATCTAAGTCTTTTTATAAATTATAACCTATATTATAATAGGAGTCTTTGCTATAGCTTAGCAGTTTCCTAATAGTAGGTTGTTTTCTATTTCAACTTTAGCTATTATAAACTCGCCTTGCTTCTTTAGCTTAAGGCAGTCTATTATATAATAACTAAAGGCTCTATAGTTATAGTAGAGATTAGACGATGGCTTCGGGCTAGCAGACCTTTCTTAATAGGCCGCCGGCAAGGGGGAATAAGTGCGAGGAGCTAAGGAGGTAGCTATGGCAGTAGGTCTTTATAATTCCCTTTTTAATATACTAGGGACGCGGTCCTTTAAAAGGGAGAACGCAATAGCAAAAGCGACTTATTAAGCGTTATAGGCCTCTTCTTACTTGATATTATAGGCCTTGCGGTCTATAATAGCTAAGAACTTATTTAAAGTAGTATAATTATTATTCATTTTATACTTCTCTACTCAAAGGTCGTTCTTTAAGGCTAGGGAGACCTTTTTATAAACGTTATCGAACTAGCAAGACTAATCGATCTTATTAGCTATTATAAGGGTAATGAACTTAAATCGGAACTTATTATATAATATTAAACCTATAGTTAGCCTATTATATTTAAGCTTAGCGGATTAAATATAGTTATAGTTAAAGAATCTTTAATTTAAGACCTTAAGGATATTAGTAGTATATATAAATTTACTAGTAAAGATAGGATCTATATATTATAAGATTAGGTTTTAAGCTTTACCTATTATATATTTAAAGTAAGTAGTGATCTAATCCTCTTTTAAAGTGAAGTTGCTTAAGTACTTTTAAATAAATACCTTTATAGCTATCTTTTAAGTATTATAAGTGATTTCGCCTTAGTGGTTGCTAAAATAGGTTTAAAGGTACTTAATTTAATAGGGGTCGACGGCTAAGATTAAAGGTCTAATAATTAGAAGGTAGTAATTTAAGAGAGGTAGTAAGTCAGTGGTAAGGGACCGAGTATTCTAAGGGCTAGCACTTAAAGAAGAAGGGGCAATAGTATTATTTTAAAGAGCAGCGGCTATAGTAGCGCTAATAAGGTTCGCGATTTCGGCCTACTAAGCAGTTAAGAAGAGAAGGGCCGATATAGTAAGGTTAGATGTTGGTTCTTCCTTAACTTCAATCAATAGAAGGGAAGTATTTCGAAAATCTACTCGCGGTCTAGGCCTAAGAGTAAAATTAGTACTAAAGGAGGTTTCTTCCTAAGTAGGCTTAGGAGGGGGAATATCTCTAGGACTAGGGTTAGCAATAAGGCCTATAGAACTGGTAGAACTAGTAGTAGTAAGGCCTATAGAACTAGTAGTAGTAAGGCCTAGTAGTAGAGGTGCAATTAACCTTTTACTTCTCTTAAGTAGTATAAGATTAGAGGTTATAAGTACTAACTCTCTTTATATTATCTGGTTTAATCTAAAGGGACCTAATGCTAAATAGTAACCTATTTAAAAGGGAGAAGATTAGTATAGGTAGAGCTATATACGTTTTTAAAGCCTTCTAATAGAATATATATTAAGGTATTATAAGTTTATAGATCTTAAGAAAGAAGGTTTTACTTTAAGATTACGTCTTTTTACTAATTAGGAGTTATAATAAGGTTGTCTAAGGGTATAGTGCAAATCCGGGGAAGTAGGGTCTGAAGATCTAAAGCTTATCACTTTACTAAAGTTGACTTAGTCTCTAATAGTATAGTATAACCTATTAAGGCTGACTAAGTCTCTATATATATATATAGGTATAGGTCCTTTAGTTTTATACTTAAGTGTTTCGGAGGAAGGAGTAAGGGGCTTTAAAGAGTATAAGGAGAGTTGTTAATAAGTATAGGTCGATAGGGAGTATAAAGAAGGTCGACAACTTATTTACTAAGAGGGGTCTTTAAAGAATCGAGTTATATTCGAGGCTTTTACAGAAAAGGGGAAGTATCAAAGAGTATAAGGAGAGTTATTAATAAGTATATTATTAATAAGTATAAGGTCGATAAAAAAGAGTAATATAGAGTATTTATAAAGGAGGGAGAGAGTTGAAAAGAGAAAAGTTATTATACTACTCTAGGCAGCAGCCTATGCTAGCAAAGCGAAGGCATAGTAAATAATTTTTTTTCGAATTAAAATTAAAGGTGAATTTCCGTTTATAAAATGGAGTAGGTTAGTTGAAAAAACAAGCTAATCTCATATTCGAAGGTTATTGCTTAGCTTTCTTTAAAAACTAGATTAATAAGATCTAAGTGCTATATACGAGTTGCTTAAGGCAGTTTGTAGTAGAAGTATTAAGATTAAGAGATCGAGTTGCTTAAGGCAGTTCGAAATAACGATTCTAAAGGTAGTAGATATTAAGCTTCTTAGCAGAGGTTGAGTTAATCTTTTCTTATATTACAATTAGCTTTAAAGCGTATAATAGGTTGAGAATCGAACGCTAACTGTATTACCTCAAGAGGTATACTATATAATAAAGAAGAAAAGATAAAGAAGAAGAGAGAGTCTTTAATAGAGCTCCTTTAGAATAAGTACAAGTGCTTTACTAGCGCGCACGTGATCCAGCCACCTTGCTACCTTAGCGTGCACCTGACTTCGACATATGATAGACACGTGATATAACTGTATACAACCGCGCACATAATGCGGCCGTAACAAGATGCAATGCTTTAAAAGGGTATAGTAGATAATAATATAGTTATAAAGCAGCTAAAGCGTAGGTCAAATGTTATAGTATTTAAATATAAGCCTATCAACTTTTATAACGCTCCTAACTCGCTATATTATACTTAATTAACCTGCCTAGCTTTCCCTACTTTATAATAGCGTCTGTAAAGCTAATATAAACCCCTAAGGAGCAGCGTATTCTTAAGAGCTAGGAATAATTCAGCAGATATTTAGCACCTTCGATCAGGCCATTTAAGAGCGAAGGCGCTTAAGAAGCTTATACTAAATGTAAAAGGGGTAAAGATCAAGGGGAAGCTATAAATCAATTATAAAGCTTGCGCTTAGGCAAAAGCTAAGCAAAAGCCTTTTAAGAGAGAGTCAGATTTTAAAGCTTTAAGACCGTTCTTTAGATGCTCCTAAGACCTATTTAACTATAGTATATTAAGCCTCTCTTTAAAAAGCTAGCTTCTCTTAATTAAGGATGAATTTAATAAGAAGTTATTTAGATTTACTTTACTTTATAAGTCCTTAACGCTAGTTTTAAAAGCTCTTCAATCTTTTAAAGCATAAGTAAAGCGCTATTACTACCTCTCCTTATATATTCTAAAAAGCGATAATAATACCTTAGTATTTCTCTTATAAGGAGCATCGAAATATAAAGAGTAATGCGAAGCTAAAGGTATAGAGGTAGAAGTCACTCTATCCTATACTTATAAACCAAATGAAGCCTTTAAGAGAGTAAGAGTAGAGATTATTAAAAAGGCACTTACTATGCTAATCTCTGCTAACCTTTTAAAGCACCTATAGCCTAAAGCTATATTAGCTGCAATATACCTTTATAATATCGGCCTATTAAAGCGCAAGGGATAGAAGAGTCCAAATAAGGTGCTTTAGCTCTAATTTAAATAATACTTTAAGTAGTATAATTCGCAAATTATTATAAAGCTTACTACCAATTTAAGACTAGAATAAGGGGGTATAAAAGCGTATAAAGCGCGCGTATACCTATTAGTAAAGGAGAGGGAAGCTCTAAAGAATAAGAGAGCTTTTAAAACTATACTATAAGGGTATATTAGATACCTAGTTAGTTACTATACTACTAATATATATAGGATCTAAGTGCTTAAGCTTCGAAAGGTTATAATCTGCCGAAATATCAAGTTCGATAAGTCCAAATTCTACTCTAAGGAGTATAAAAAGGTGGCTAGCCACCTACTCCTAATTATTAAAGAGATTGTATAAATAATTAAAGAGAAGGAGGAGGAAGCTTAGGACGCTGAGTTAATTATTAAGAATATAAAGGGAGCTTTAGATAAGCAGCCTATAGATAACCTAGTAAAGGGTAAGCTTATTAATCTTTTACTAATAGAAGCTTTAAGCTTAAATCTATTAAAGGCTATTGTCCCTTATAAGGCTACTTATAGCGTTTCTACTTTAGCTACTTAAGAGCAGCTGCCTAGTAGCGAAGGGTTAAACGCTTTAAAACAACTATTAATAGTTAAAAGGAGCGTCGAAAGCGATATTATAAATGCCAGTTCCACCAGGGAGCGCAATACCAGGCCTTTAATTGCTATACAGATTAAGCAATCGCAAAGGCAGAAGCAGGCCCCTTAATTACTAAAAGCTCTACTATAAGCAACTAGTAAAGAAGTATACTAGCTCTTATTAAAAGCACCGATCGATCGAGAGCTACGCCAGGATATAAAAGCTCTTAAGAGTAATACTAAAGGAGGGAGTTCTTTTAAACTAATAGAAGCTTAGCCTAAAGTACTTAATATAAGGGCCTTCCGAAAACGCAAGAAGCCTAATAAGGAGTAGGAAATAGTACCTATACTGCTCTGCAAGTCGAAAAGGAGAAAAGGGAGTAGGAATACTATATACGCAATGTGCGTTAAGGATCTCCTGCTAGCCTTTAAAGAACTTAAAATACATTAGTTAAAGCAGGTAAATAGCTTTATATCGACTTTCTAGCTAAACCAAGAGCCTATAAGAACTAATAGAGAAGAGTATAAAGCAGTATACTATATTATTACTGCGGCAACTCAATCTAAAAGCTCTAGAGGAAACTCTACCCTTCTAATTCCACCTTAAGACAAGCTTCCTAAAGTGCCAACTTATTAGAAGGAGCTTGCAAATCACCCTTTTAAAGAGCAATTTAAAGAGAGAGCTAGAACTAAGATCAGGAACCTAAAAGCGCGCAATTGCTAAAGAGTGATCGATAAAAGCAAAGCTACTATAAGGCCTATACTACTAAAGTGGGTCTTTAACTATAAGCTAAGCTCCTCTAAGGAGATTAGCCGCTTTAGGTCAAGAATAGTAGTAAGAGGAGATCTTTAAAAGGAAGCTTCTATTTTCTCTACCTATGCTACAACGCTCGCATTAAGATCTTTTAAGATTATAATAGTAATAGCCGCTAAATTCGATATAGAGCTCTAATAGTTTAATATTATTAACGCCTTTATAAATGCTAAAAGAGACCCTTAGAGCGCGCCAGTTGTTTGCTTCTTACCAAATGGTTAAAAGTAGAAAGATAAAGTAGTAGAGCTCGATCGCGCCTTATACAGCCTTCGAGACTCCTTAGCGCTCTAGTATAGGGATTTTACTAGTACTCTAAAGTCTCTAAAGCTTACCCCTCTTAGTAAGGAGCCTTACATATTTATTAATAAGGATAGGACTATATTTATAGCCTTCTATATTAATGATATATAAGTAATATACTACTCCTCCTATATAGAAGAAGCTTAGAAGACTATAGAGGGACTGCGCGAAGTATACAAATTGATAGCTATAAGAGATATTAAGTGGTTCTTAAGGGTAAGAGTCTCTTAAGATAGGAAGCAAGGTATAATTACTCTACTCTATAACGCTTATATCAAGAAGATGGCAAAGAGGTTTAGCCTTAATATAAGGCGTTTCCTTAGTACGCCGCTCCCCTATTTCGAACTTAAAAAGAACTATAAAACAGCTCCCTACTCAAGAATTAAGGAGTTCTAGGAAAAAGTAGGCTTTGCCTTATATATAGCTATTATACTGCGCTTAGATATAGCTTTTGCAATCGCTTAGCTATCTCATTTCTATATAAACCCAAGCTCTAAATACCTTAAAGCTATTAATTAGATAATTTGCTACCTTTTTAGTATATACTTCTTAAGAATTACTTATAGTCGATTTAGTAGATCAAATAACCTAATAGTATCGTTAGATACTTCCTTCGCAGATGATCTAGAGATAAGGCGCTCCTCCTACGGTTTTATTATATTCTGTGAAATATGAGGGCTGGCCGATATGGTAAAGAGAGTATAAGGTAGTATTGAGTAGTAAGTAATAGTAGTAGTTGAAGAACTTGGAGACTTTGGAGGCTTAATTCCTAACTACAGGAGCAAAGCAATCTATATATACAAAATATCTTGAGCTTCTAGAACCTTCTAGTATATTAAAGTTATACTAGATTATAAATCAATATAGGTATACGTAATGCAATACGTAATCCTTTGATTTGTAATATAGTTTTAGCTAAACTTAGTACTATAAGTCATAGCTAAATATAGAACTATGACT